>JABXWE010010124.1:0-18696 GCA_014611495.1 Limonius californicus
AGAGCGCCGCTCCTATCTGGTTTTGAGCAGAAGCTAGGCGCGCATCCCGTCTTGTTGCTGAGTCGCTGGTGGATGCGCAATTTCAGGATTTAGTTTAGGAGCTGCGAGAAAGGGGCAATTGGTGATGGGCGGATACTTGGTGATTAACATGTCGCGTTGGTCCTCACGAAGGCCCTGTTGTAGAAGGTTCTGCCATACTTTGGCAACGTCTTCCTGGATTGCCTCGCCAACCAAATTATTTGGTAATGGACTTCTGCCGAGGGCGCTTAAGATCGTATCCTTGAGTTTTGGTGCACTCTCGGGAGGAGGGTCGTGAGAAGGAGATGTATTTGCTCTCGTGGGAGACGTTTTAGTGCCCCTGTCGTTTTCGAGAAGCACTACGTCAATCGGGGAACGACCTGTATATGAACAAAACAACATTGTTGTAATATGATACGTAGCGATTGCTTTCGCATGTACCGCGCCGCACCGGTGAGATTATTTGTACCGGGTTTTCCCCGCGAACAGCACGTACCGCTCCAAGGGCAGCGGCAAGGGCAGCGGCAATGCAGCGCATACGCAAGGCGTGTGTGTGTGTGTGTGAAGGTATGTGGTTTTGTTAATTTAGCAAAACCGATCAACCAGGTGTTTTTTGGTTGCCATAGGTTAGCGCAGCTACGGGAAACATCACGTGTGTCCCACAATGCAGATCTCGTCTGAATTGATAGTACAATACTGTACCGCTGCATGTTGAGTTCAGGTTTATTAGTTTTCACAGTTTAGAGCAGCTACGGGAAACATCACGTGTTTCCCACAATTCAGAACTCGCCTGAATTGGTAGTACAATACTGTACAGCTGCTGAAGAAGTGTTGCGATGATTATAGGATAGAACTTACGTTGATCAGAGTCTGGATCGGTGTATGATGGCTCCATTAGTGATCTAGAATCACTGCTGGCTTCGTCGCTGGTAGAAAGAGCGTAGTTGGGTCGCCGATTGTGTCGCTCAAAAAATCGAAACTTGGCTTCCAGTTTTCGCAATTTTCTTCGTAAGGAGCTATCTTCCGGCGTATCTGAAGCCCTAGAGGGGCTTCGCCGTTTAGAGGCTCGAGGCATGAGGTAATCACAGTTACAAGGGGGAAACAAAAAACACGACACTATCGCGTAACGTCCACACGGTCCGACACAAAGAAGAGTAATGGTATCCTGGAAGGAGAAGCGATGTGAGGCGGTTGGGGGGAGTGGGTTTTTTTCCTTTAAAAATTGTGCATGGTCTGGCAACAAGTAGGGGTACTACATTGTGTGATCTTCGAGAAAGAGGCGCGAATATAATTTGAAAACAACGCCAATTGAATTAATGCCAGAAGAATTCTATAGAAAATTGCAAGACATAGGTAGTCGACACGATCACCAACAAAGACAGAACTATAATATTTGGAGATCTAAACGCTCGTGTTGGAAATGAAGAAATAAATGGCGGAAAACACAAATGCAACAATAAGTAGTAAATGAAAATGGAGAACTCCTTATTGACTTTTGCGCCAGAAATGAACTAAGAATCAATAATAATTTTTTCCACACAAAGAGAACACAAGTACACATTCGTCAATAGCAGAAATCAGAAATCAACAATTGACTACTTCATCACAAATAACGAAATTACACCAACCCGTATACTGGATGTTCGAGTCTTGATATCAGCCAATATTGGTACTAACCGTGGATTGGTACTCTGCAAGCTAAGATTAAAGCGACCCGCTACAAGGAAGAAAATACCAAAATATATAGAAAAATATAACTTAGAATTGCTAGACAATGAAAGCTCCAGAATCTTTTATAAACAAAAACTAACCGAAAAGTTGAGAAGAGACAACTTTACACCAGAAGAGAATATCGAAGAAGAGTGGAAGCAACTAAAATTCTGTTTGCAGGAAGCCACAAAGGAAGCTATTGGAATTAGGAAAGAATATATAAATGCAACAAATGCCAAACCGTGGTTCACATCTAAGGACAAAGAGTTGGCAGAACAAAAGAGGAAATGCTTTTTATCTTATGGAAGTTCGCATACGCAAGAAGTAAATAGAAATTATGTAGTTACTGGAAATAACGTAAATGCCCAAATAAACAAAATTGAAATACTATTGTTTAAAGTTCACTAAGAACATGCACAGAAGAAAGTGTCTAGATTTCTGAAAAGTAGGAAAAAACAAGACGCGGAGGCCTGGAAAACATTAAAAGCATTAAGAACAAATAGAAGAGAAATATTACATATATCGTATATAGAAGATCAAGAATGGGAAAAGTACTATAGGGATCTACTTACAGAAAAAGACAAAAATTTATGGATAACACCGAAGACGACACGAGAAATTTAGAAGAAAAATTAGTTATAACGCAGGAAGAGACTCGTAAGGCTGTAAGGTCAGTGAAAAACAAAAAAGCAAGTGGACGCGGCGCCATTGTGCCAGAACTCATCAAATACGGCACAAAGAAATTGCGGAGAATTATTCGACAATTATTTGAGAAAGTAATTAACGGGGAAGAAATGCCAAACGATGGGAAAGAAGCGCATATAACATCTATTTTTAAAAAAGGGAAAGGAAATCAGTGCGATAACTACAGAGGGATTAATGTGCTTGCAACCATGGGAAGACTTTATGGCAGAATAATAAGAGACCAACGAGAAGGAAACATACACGGAAACATAGGAGAAGAACAAGCGGGATTCACATGCACGGACCATATTTATACGATACAACAACTATTGGAGAAGAAAAAAGCAAAAAATAAAGATGTTCACTTAGCCTTTATTGACCTGAAAAAGGCCTATGACACAGTACCTTTCTAGGTACCAAGTTATGGCAAGAATGGAAATACCAGAAACACTGATAAGAGCAAAACCTGTACGACAATAAGATACATATAAAAGTTGGAAATCGACTCAACTCAAACCTCAAAATCTCCAAGGGGCTGCTACAAGGATGTTCAACATCAGCAACATTGTTTAAATTATTCCTAGAAGACACACTAAAAACAATGGAAACCGGAATGCCAAGGAATGGGAGTGCCTATAAGACATGAATTCCTATACATCCTGTGCTTTGCAGATGATCAGGTGGTGGTCGCACAAGACGAAGATTATCTCAGCTATATATAAGAAAACTACAAGAAGAGTACTGTAAAGCTGGACTGGAAATACATTTTGAAAATACCGAGTACTTAACAACTACAGAGGTAGATGTAAAAAACCTGGAGATAGAGGAGAATCGGGAAATAAAAGGCACAAATAATTTCAAATATCTAGGATTTATAATATCAAAGAGCACAACAATAGGGGAAGAAATAAAAAGCAGGCTTGGACAGACGAGAACAGCTATCAGAAAATTACATCCAGTACTATGGGACAAAATTATTAGAAAAAAAAAAACAAAAATAATCATATATGAGACTATCATAAAGAGTATTATGGCTTATGCAGCAGAGATATGGGTAATCACCAAGAAAAACAGAGAAAAAGTACTGGCCACCGAAATGGAATACTGGAGAAGATGCTGCTGTCTGACCAGGATGGACAGAATAACTGACGAAGAGGTCAGACGAAGAATGAAAGTAGAGACAGATGTAATCAAATATATAGAAGATAAGCGACTAATATGGTATGGCCCCGCGAAGAGAGCTGAAAACAGATGGATAAACAAAGTTACAGAATGGAGCCCGACAGGGAGCAGAAAACGAGGAAGAACTCGAAGATCGTGGACGAATGAAATGGAACAATCTATGCAGAAGAGAGAGACTGGGAAAACAGACAAGATTGGAAAACCTGGTCAAAGGAAGGGGAGCAGCAACAGTAGGAGAAAACCAGTGAACGAGTAGATACCTTAGTACAATGGGAGGGATATTTCGAAAAATTATAAGAACCAAAACAGAAGTTATAGGTTTTGTTGCGGAAGAAGAGGATGTAACTATAGAAGAGACTGAAGCAAGAGGCCATAAAAAATTTAAAAATAGAAAAACCCCGGAAATTGACAACATACCCAAGGAGTAATTAAAGTATTGCGGAACCACATTGACGAAAGAATTTACGATATTTTTCAACAAAATCTTAGAAACCTCAGTAATACCGAAAGAATGGTATAACAGCATTACAATACCAATCTTTTAAAAAGGACAAAAGACATGCCCTGAAAACTATAGAGACATAACTCTACTGTGCTCAACGTTAAAACTATTCAAAAGTGCACTAAGATTAAAACTTGAAAAACAGATACCGAACAAAGAAGGACAACTTGGATTTCGTAAGAATAGATCAACTACAACAATTTAATAAACCTGCTTTTCTATGTTTCATCGATCTTACTAAAGCGTTCGACAGGGTTTAGTTGAAAGACGCCATGAACATACTGAGAGAACACAAAACACTATACAAAGTAAGAAGAGTAATAGATGAAATCAACACTAACAACACAACAAAAATCAGAATAGCCCAAGAAATGACTGAAAAAATACCAGCTCCTGGAGGAATAAGACAAGGAGACAGTTTAAGTCGATTCCTTTTTAACCTTGTAATGGACAAAATAATAGAAGACGTGAAATCCTTACAACTAGGCTACAAAATGAAAGATAAAATGATTAGTATTGTTTGTTATGCAGACGATGCCACAATAATAGCCGAATCTGAAGAGGACCTTCAAAGACAGCTATACAGGTTCTACCTATCTGCCCAAAGTTACAACATGACTATACCCATAGGTAAAACAAAGTGTATGACATTCTCTAGAGACCGCGTAAGATGTAAATTGGTAGTAGAAGATAAGTAGATAGAGCAGGTGATGAGTTTAAATATTTAGGTGTTTAATTATGTAGTTATAATAACCCAGTAAATGAAACCAAGGGTCAAGTAAACAGCTGCTGCAACCTTAGGATGCTTAAGAACAAACATGCTAATCGACAACAAAACTAGAATATATAAAACCTGTGTGAGACCTGTAATGACATACAGTATAGAAACAAGGACCCACACAGTAAAAACAAAAAGCCAGCTGCGAACGACAGAAATGAAAATATTAAGAACTGTATCAGGGAAAATCCTAAGAGATAGAATAGGAAACCAGGAAATAAGAGGAAGGCGTGATACGGAAGATGATATACGATGGGGAAGGCAGAGGCGAAGATACTGGTACGATCATGTAAAACGATGTGACGCCTAATTAATTCCACACTAAAATGATACCAAAAATATTAGCGAAAAAGTCCAAACTCCTCTTCTTACTATACCACTGCTCTGTAGATGAATTACTAAAAATGATTATGTTAGCATCCCGGTGAACTCAATCGAAGATGGGCTGAGTTCCAATAAGATAAAAAATAGGCGCCACCGACTTCTTAATTACTAACACAATCCTAGATATAAAAAATTAGAAAAGTCGGATTCTCAGGTCCAGAATTCACCTACCTTTCTTTCTGTAGTAGTACACGCTTTAGTCAGATACTCAAAGTATAGGAAAGAAAAGACAAATTGCCACTAAATGAAAATTTAATACTCAACTAAAATCTTCTGAATCTGTATTAATACAAAAAAATAATTATCGTAGTAAAGTCAATTTTACGTAGGAGTAGCCAAATACCCTACTGAAAACAACTCAAACACAACCTAAGTAATTATTGCGTATCGGTACACAACATAAATCCTTAAACATAAAAACCTAAATGCGCAAGGCTAACGAAGAGATCTCCCCGGATAGACGAGCGGTAAAATAACAAGGTATAATAATATGACCCAAAATTGAACTACAAGACGCAATAATACACAACGGTCGGAGTACCCTGTATATAACAAAACCACGTAAAATTGTCGTACTATTACAACATCATAATAAAGTGTATAATTTCCCCAATATTATAAAGTTCAGATATTTACGACGAATAATAATAATAATAGTTAAATATTGTTACAAAATTTAGAACAAGTGATAAATAAATCAAATCTTAGGCAGAAATATAAAAATTCACTTCCCTTGAACGAATTTTTCATATCTCCACACGCAGTCTGCAGGAATGTGACCTCCAATCGCAGGTGTCAAATGAATCCAGATATCTGCACGGCGAAGTAGATCGGAATTCCCGTGAAACGTAACTTCTTCTAATCGTAATCACTTTTAATTCCTCTACGGGTGGATTAATTACCCCACACGTCGTGCCTAATTTTATTTAAAATACCAAAGTTAGCAAACAAATCCAAGAGAACGAAACAAGACAAGCGCTTGAAACAAAAACTTACCAGATGCATTTATTCTGGCAAAAACAGTAGCTTTTCAACTGTGGTAAATTAATATCGGAAAAACTTCCTGAGTTGATCACTTCCAATCGAAGAACCAAAACTCTTAAGTGACGTAGATTTTAGAATGGAATAAACTTCCCTATTATAACGAATAATTTCAATCTACGACACAAAAATACCTCCAGAGAAAACAATCGTAGTAGCTTGAACAACGAACTACGTGTAACTGTCTTGTTTCCAAAAATCTCCCCTCAAACTTTTTAAACTTGGACTCGCCCAAAATTCAACAGGTCTACCAGCTTCGAAATATAAATACTAGACGCAAAACGGGTAGTCTAAAGATAGGCGTAAGGAACGTCACAACGAATGGACCAAAACAGACTACCCCGTATGGCGTATAGCAATGGAAGGAACACCAACAAGATCACTTTCACCGGGAAGGCCATATAAAAGATGGAGAGATAGTTGACAGTCTATCTCCCAAGAACATTAAATCGGTAATAAACAAATCTGAAGATCTACAACACGAAGAAGAAGACCAATTCAATACAGATAGTGAGGAAAACTACGAAACAAAAGCTGCGGACAAGAGAATGTTCTTTCTTGTTTGTAAAATTGGATGTGAGGTTATGTAGGTGTAGGCTTAATAGCTAATACCTGGGATGTTTTCCTGTTTATAATAATTCGTTTTAAAAAACATTCTGTATGATTTCATTACTCTAATATCTATTGATTATGCATGTTAATTCTGCAATCTGACAACAATGTATATGTTCGCACGCACATACATTTTTTGCTATGCTGGCTTTCAAAATGTTTGTAAGTTATTCACTATATCTTAGCTTTAATTTGGCCCACTAGTTCTCCCCAATAGTGTTACGATATGATAAAAAGGCAACGTTTATGATCCGAATACCTTCTATTAAATGTTTTATACACGCTGTTGCATATGTTGGTAGCGTTAGCGATTCAATTTCTTTTAATTATTGACTGATTTATTTTATTTGACATTAAAAGAGCTCGATTCGTACCAAAACAAACAGTAATATGGTGTTGTTTAAAACGTAACTTATATTACAATTAATCTCCAAACTATTTGATAAAATAGTTCTATTCATTTTTAAGGAAGAATTTGCGGAACAATTATAGTGCAATAAATCAGATGAAGCACTAAAATACAAAAACGTAACAATGTCCCTAAACGGTATAATTTAAAACTGTAGTAGGATAACGGCTGTTTAAATGCAGCGCTTTTAGAGCTCAGATGCGTTGAGTATTAATACAAATTAGTTTCAAGATAAACCTCTCCCAATCGTTATAAATATAACAGGATTTAAAAAAAAATGGCATTCAAATACCTTGAAAAAGTAATAATTTGATTAATACCACGTAATATACCTTATTAGTTAGCAGTTACGCATATTTACACAATACGTAACTTACATTTGGATACAAACTGATGTATTGTTTCATCATCATCATCATCATCATCTGACATGGAGCTGACTCGAGGGTCGATCCTGGATACGCCAGGCCCACCCCATGCCAGTAGGTGGGTAGGAATTTTCGGGATAGGGTGGGATCGGGTGGGGCATTGCACAACGTTAGCATGCCTGCAATGTATACCGCAAGGCACCGCTGTTGCAACACCGGGTAGTTAGTAGACTACGCATCAATGGGACTTTGAGTACGTAGCCGGGACCGTTATGCGATTATGCCTTTAACCATAATAAACTTTGGTATCCAAGTTTCACATTGTTCGTATCTCTTAACTATCTATTGTTCTAAGGTAACAGTTTCCACCTATCTTAGTTTCTTACTAGCTAATAACTTAATATTAACTCCAAGTCGTATTTTTCCACTTAATTTTAATGTCGACTCTCGATTCTTCTTCCTTCTTTCCCATCCGTCCTCTCCGTAGCTATCGGCTCGAAGTCCATCGTTTGCTTTCCCACTGGTACTTGTTTCGTTCCTTCTCCTTTGTTTTCCCCTTCCTCACCCTCTTGCTGCTTCTTCTTCTTCGTTATCCTGTTCGTCTTCAGACGATTCTTGATCGGATTCTTCAATCACTGCGTATACTCTTCTGGCTTCTCTTCGGATGTCCTCTTTTCTTCGTGTCCAGTCCTCTTATGTCTCTTTAGGTATGCCGGTGTTTTTTATGTCCCTCTTCAATGATGTATTCCACGTGTAGCATGGTCTTCCGATCTTCTTTTCTTCTGTTTGCATGGCATAAGCTTGCTGTAGAAGTGTAGAGGATGGTTGGCTGGTCTTCTTAGAATATGTGCCCAGTATTTAATTCGTGATGTAGTGAGCCGTTTAGTTATAGTTTTCCCTTCTAGAATAGGTACCTTGTGACGTCGACGAAGTGTTTTCTTCCCCCGTGGTTAGTTGAAATAGTTTGAGGATTTTCTCGTCCATGCTTCGAAGTGCCATTCTGTTGGCTTTTGTGATGTTGGTGGTTTTCAATCCGTATAGTGACGTTGTGGCTATGATGGAATTGTATATTTTCTTCTCTATTCCGTTTGGTAGGTTATGTTGTTGTAGGAGAGGAAAAATCCTAATTGTCTTCCGTGTGTGTCTTCCCTGTGTATCTTCCCACCTTCTGATGTAACTGGTTGTGCTTGACCGCATCCCATAATGTTAGATATCGGACCTACCTAATTTGCGGTCTCTGAGTTAAATTTAAGTTAAGATTTAAAATACCGCACAATAAAATTCAGGAAGTATAATTAGATTAAATGAGAGTAACGTTTACAATTCATTTATTACGGTTAAAGATTACAATTTCCTACAATAGTGCGAATTTATGACGTCTATCTGATTCACTTGGTACGTTGTATTTTTACACGCAGTGAAAATCCAAAATCAAATTTTACTTAATTGCAGGAGATAAAAATTGACGTATTTACTACGTTTCTACGTATTAACTGTCCCACACTACAGAAATAACAAAAGTCAAATTTTATTATCCGGCATGCGACCAAAATCGACCCATTCACTAAACGTGCCTTTTGCTTTCTTGGAAATTTTTGGCGGTTGTCGGATTGTGTCGCCCTCGATTGAAATTTATGATCTCATCCCAAGCGTTCGGTGTTAGTTGAGACGAGGTTTTTGTCGGCCCGGTCCGCAACTTTTTTTTTTACCTGAGCCGACTCTTGAGGCATGTCCCCTTATACTAACCTTCCTGCGCTTTCATGCACTACATTGTTACTACATCCCCTGTTCGATTTAATTATATGTACATCTATACATATATACACATATAAATTTATTACTAGTACTACTACAATACCAGACTACAAGATTACTTATCTTTCTCTATCTATTTCTTCTTCGTCCTCCCTCGTCCTTGCTGTCCTCCGCTGTTTGATCGGTTCGCCGCTAAGTAGGCGATCGCAGTTTTGCTGACCCGCTGGGCAGACTAAACACAACTAACACTTTATTTTAATTTAATCACGCACTAAACGTGGGTATTTGCCCTAAAGACCCACTAAATAAATAATTAAACTTATTTGCCGTTATTTTTTTAAACTCTTTAGCGAGACGCGGCGAGGCACGTCTAGTCTGCACGACATCCCGAGTCGGAGTCCATACAAACTGATGTATTGTTTAGTAACATTTGGGATTAAACTGACACGCACAAGATGTTTATCAAACAAATCGGCTAATCGGTTGAAATTGTAGCGATTTGAAGAATTGCGATCGTTGAACACATTTTACATGTCGACTCAATATATTTATTATGTTTAAGAGACATTATAAAACAAACCGTAGGGTGTGCCCCGCGGGTTCAGTCAGTTAATATAAATCTCGGTTGCATCTTTGCATGTAAACGCCCACGTCCAAACGTACCAAATAGAAATAAATATCCTTTTGGAAATCTTTATGTTTGTCATAAATATAAGTACAAACATACTTTACGATAGAGATAATCTTAAATGCCATATTAGTTAATAGATGCTTCAGTTTAAACTGTGTGAGATATTTGGAATTGCTGTTACATTAAAATAAGGTCTATGTAGTATAATATTAGCGATAAGTCATTTAGTTTAAGGAAATTGGTTATGTCAGTATCGTACACTAATTTAAAAAATCATAATATCTTGGAAATACGTGAAGGCAAATTCAGAAAGGATTTAATTGTAAGGTTGGGGCGAATGGAATCGTGCACGTTTAATTTCTGTGGCCGGAAATTGTTTTCATTTATGGGCAGTTAGGTTTCAGGTGTAATAAGCTCTCATAAAATAAGAAAAGACATCCTAGTTTAAGGCCCATTAAGTTGTGATGATCGCATTTTACGAGCACAGACACTTGCGCATGTAAATCAGCCCCGAACTGAGATTACCTCTTAAAACGTCGCTTGTAAAACAAATTTGATTTTATGTGGCACGAGATTATATCCGAAACATGCTTAATAATATTCCCTTCGAGATAGATTATTGTTCTACGGCGCTCACAAAACCTGGCGTTCACAAGCTTTAAAAAATTAAACGCTAGATCCGGCGAGGGCGTCCTGGTGGAGTTGCCTTATATCTGCGATCTCTCGAACCCTTAGAGATTGCAGAGTTGCGATTTGGGTTAACGAAGCCTTTGATTTAGGAGCACAATGTGGGCCACAGATTGCTACACTTGTACGAACTGGAAAATGCTTTCCTTCTGATAACCGCTGCATCCGACAGGGTTATTTCCTTTCAGACCAATTATTAATCATTAACAATTATGAAAAGAGAATTAGTACCGTGTGGCGTTTGCTGTTTTCCAAATCGCGCCAGAGTTGATTGCACCCTGTTCATGTTTCGGCCGATATTAGATGCGAGAAGTATTCAAAAATATTGGGATATGTACAGAGTGGTTCAGCTAAAACGAAGCTCGTTCGGTTTGGTAGACAACCCAACTTACATGCTTTATTACAATTGAGACACGTTTTATTTGCTATAATACTAGCATGAAACCTTAGCCTTAGAGTATAACATTGGATTAGAGATAAAATGGTGCCACCGTTACGTAAATTGAATGAAGCTACGAGATGGAAGGGAAATCACAAAATATCGATAAGCAACCCTTTTAACATTTAAAATATTAACAGGAACGTAGTGAAAGGTATGCAATTTTCATGTCCGGAAGGTTACTTAACTTTTCAAAAATTGTTAGACCTGCATGCCGTACGACTCTTTCTGTTTTCTATACATTGCGTGTTACAATTGTGGTTGCTTATTATTTAATTGTAATTTGTTATTCCATCGACTTTATTCTTCTTCTTCGAATGATTTATAATTCTGTTCTGTTTTGATGTAAATCACAAAGAAGTCTTACTGTAATAGTCCTGTGTTAAGTAATTTTTCTTAGCAAGTTGTGTTGCTAATTTCATAAATGTTCAGATTGGTATTTGTATTTAATTTATATTAGTGGGAATCCTGGGCTACGCTCTACGCGTTGTACGGTAGTTTCCTTAAAATATAATATAGGAGCTGTAAGACATGTATTTATTGATCATAAATGTAGAATTATAATGCGTTTTTTAGGGTTCGATAGTTTATTTTAAGGCATACACTACGCTTGGTGGTTTTAACTAGATTTTCCTGAATAGGGTGCGAAAAGTAAAGTTATATATAGTTTAATTTTTTAAGATTATTATAGGTGTATACAGTTTTTAATGGGTAAAGTTTCATTTTAATAGAATTATACTAATTAGGGGATTGAAATACTGTGTAATTGTATTTAATTATGATAAACTTCATAAAAAAAGAGTCACTGTGTCCCTTAATTTTTGCTTAAAAAATTGTTGTTATTAATTTTGCTGAACATCGCATTCCTGTTTGTATTTAATTCATATCAGCTACATCAAAATACGTATCATAGTGGTTTCAGCTTAATCTTCCTGAGTAGGGTGTGAAAAATAATGTTATCATAATTTTCTATTTTGAGGGTATTTAGTCCACTTTAACTTTGATTTTAATAGAACTGTATCCAGTAGACCGCGAAAATAAAATACATTAATACAACTAGCTTTTGGTAGGGGATTGAAAAGTAGTTTCTTCCTTGTGTGCTTTGTCCCTTACGAGACATTGCCATCTTCTCTCCTATGAATGTGTTGCGCGTTTTTAAAGTACCACAGCCATAAAGGGCCTACAGCTTAACACGAAAAGTGCAAACGCTTCTACTCCATAGAAGATTTACTAGGCGAATACTTCGCTGGTTTGCGATTGCCTTGCGAGGGAGAATAGCCGCTAAAAGTCTGATGTTCCGGTACTGGGAATTGAACCCAAGATTTTCAGTGTAGAAGCTTAACTTCTACCCTACGACCTCCTCTTCGCCGACTTTAAGATACAGATTATAAAATTTGTTCAGGATATTACAAAAAGACAAAGATGATTTCAACTAACGTGCGCTATTAACGTTTTCGCAAGACGTTATTCCGTTTAGTTAATATTTTTGGGTGCTAGTAAATAAATTAAAGCGTGAACGATCACAATTTGTTCAATAAATCGTCCAAATCTATTATAGGAAATTTGTGCACTTCATAAAATAATCAACAGAGGTTAGGCCTGCATTGCTTTCAAACAATGGGCGTGGAGATCCCATCCATACAATGTAAATGTACAATACGATCAACGTCATCTGCTGGCGCCCCGTCCTGCTGAAATCGAATACACTGACTTGTTTTTAGATCAGCATCTTCAAGAAGTTCAGGCAAAGCAATACGTAAACAAACAAATTAAGTACCTTAAGTTTTCGCGATAAAAATGTGCTCCAATAATACATTCAGTTAACCTTCTAAGCCACACACATTAGAAACATCTCTTGAAGGCTATTTGACGATTTATTTGTGAATTTTATCGCTGAATAATATGCAGTTCTTCAAGGATTATTCACTTATAAATCGACGTTACTGAAATCGTGGCAGTTAACTGTTTTCCTTAAGGTCTGAACAAGAGTCACATGGTATGGGTGATAGAAACTGCATAATTTTCGTCGGTTGTTACTCTGCTGTCTTTCATTTTGTATTTAAATTGACTATATAGTCTTAAAAATTATGCTAAATAGCTAAAGCTGTTCTGATGTGGATGTTTCCCATAATTGAATATACAAATTAGTAGCCATTTCATTGTTTGATTCACTTTTGGGGTCTATTCACTCATAAATCGACATTACTGAAATCGTGGGAGTTCACTGTTTTCCTAAAGGTCTTGAACAAGAGTCACATGGTATGGGTAAAAGAAACTTCATAATTTTCGTCGGTTGTTACTCGGCTGTGTTTCATTTTGTAATTAAATTGACTATATAGTCTTAAAAATTATGCTAAATAGCTAAAGCTGTTCTGATGTGGATGTTTCCCATAATTGAATATACAAATTAGTAGCCATTTCATTGTTTGATTCACTTTTGGGGTCTATTCACTCATAAATCGACATTACTGAAATCGTGGGAGTTCACTGTTTTCCTAAAGGTCTTGAACAAGAGTCACATGGTATGGGTAAAAGAAACTTCATAATTTTCGTCGGTTGTTACTCGGCTGTGTTTCATTTTGTAATTAAATTGACTATATAGTCTTAAAAATTATGCTAAATAGCTAAAGCTGTTCTGATGTGGATGTTTCCCATAATTGAATATACAAATTAGTAGCCATTTCATTGTTTGATTCACTTTTGGGGTCTATTCACTCATAAATCGACATTACTGAAATCGTGGGAGTTCACTGTTTTCCTAAAGGTCTTGAACAAGAGTCACATGGTATGGGTAAAAGAAACTTCATAATTTTCGTCGGTTGTTACTCGGCTGTGTTTCATTTTGTAATTAAATTGACTATATAGTCTTAAAAATGCTGCTAAACAGCTAAAACTGTTGCTAATTGAGTGTTTCCATAATTGACTATAAAAATTAGTAGCCATTTCAGTGTTTGATTCACTTTCGGGGTCTTAACAACTTTGGTACTAATTTGTTTCGTTAACTTGTGCTGTTCAGGCAGCTCTTAACATTCCTACAATCTAGCCAACTGTTGATAGAAGTTATTTTCCAGTTTTCAAATAGTTGACTAAACTTCCGTAACTACAGAGCTGTGAAATAAACCCATTCGTCATTTTCACGACATTTCCCATTTCTGAAATATGTTTCACTCATAAGCATTCTGTGTTACTACTGTGAGAAGGGAATTTCTCTTGCAATAAAAAAAACTTACATGTTATAGTATAAATTCGATGCTGTAGAAGTTTAGTAAGCACTTTCGTCTTTTTCCTTTCATAAAGTAGTCTGTGTACTGTTTCAGAAACGCTAAAGCTGTAACAAATTTGTTTTACAAATGCGCTTCTTTGCTCCATTTAAGCGAAGTTGGGTCCACACTGTATTATATGGCCCGGGCGAATTACTTGGTAATTTTTTTATTCGACCAACCATTCTTTGTTGCTTTTAGGGTAAAGAATGAGCGTAACCAAAAAAGTGGTTTGGAATTAACTGCAAGTCGTGATTTTGCCGTTATGTTTTCTAAGTAACGTAAAAGTTTTTGTGGGTCAAGAGTCACTTAGCACCCCTAATATAACATAAATCAGGATTCTCCAACGTCTAAAACGCGTTACAAATTATTTGGGTTTGTGATAAGAAAGTGACAAAAACATGGTGCACAGCAGTTTGGTAATAAATGTGAAATTTGAGTAAACCAAACGTGCTTAATTAGACAGTTCAGTTTAATAGCAATCTCTACATAATAACCAGCGAATCATTATGATCTATAAATGGCGTGTTCCATAGAAAGTTATTTCATAAGAAATTAAAGAAAGTGCATTTGCTCGTATCTAGTGTGTTCAGAGAGACTACAGCATATACAGTGTTTACTATCACACTGCGCTTATATCGAGTTTATCTTTGAAACGTTGAACTACTCAAACACACTAGTATGACAGAAGGTGTTATCACTGTACCCCGATTTTATTTTTTATAAATTCCTGTTAGAATTATTTCCAATATTCAGCAAATTTTAATATTTACTCGTTGCTTCATGATGACTGACAGATACACAATGTACACGCGTGTTTGCGTAGAAACTTACAGCTAACTTCGCTTGCTAAAACTGAACTATTATATGTTGATTTACTTTCGGTTTAATTTTATTTTACGTGTCTACAGTGTGAAGCGTCAATCCGGCAATTAAATTGCCACACCTCGTACAAAAAATTGCGTAACTTCTATTAATTTTTAGATTATCCTAATCTAAATGGCTGTAACTGAACCTCTTGGAAAAACAAGCAGGTAAACTATCCCAAATCCTATATGATGACGTCATCCTAACTACTGATATCATTTTAAATTCGTAATCGACAAAAAAAATTAATCGAGCAATCAAAGCAACATTCAGTTTCTTATGAACCCTCATGAGGGTTAATATTGATCGCAAACTGACTCAGCTATTGGTATGACTAGTTCAACTAATTATTGGAGAATAGTATTATGACCGGTAGTAGATGTAACAATAACACAGGCTACAAATAATTTACAATTATCTCCAACATGAAATTTGGCAAAATATTGTCCTCAGACATTTCAGGCACTGTTTACTACGACGAGGGCATTATACAAACTATTTCAGGCGTGATTTGCAAAATAATTTAATTAATTGCAATCGAATAAACGTTCGAATTTAAAGGGAAGTAGCAACGTCGTAATTAATTTTTGTAGTATCGGATGTAAACCAAGATATAAAAAAGAAACGACAAGCTTTGTACTGTGGTCCTGTATGCTTTAAAAATTGATGGGGATGAAGATAGTAAATCAATTTGACTAGACTTCCCTATACTTCATTCATTGGAAGTTTAAATTTTCAGCACTACTGGCTTTGAAGGCCCATTGCTTGCTGCACTATTTCTTTCTACTGTTTTCTATCTTGCGTTTTTCTTTCCATCCATTTCTAGGTTTTCTATGTCCTCTCTTACACAGTAGATCCACCTCCTCCTTGGTCTACCTCTTGGTCGATTCCTTTGCTTGTTCTTCCAACAGCAATCTTTTTGGTATTTTTGTATCATTCAACCTACATACATGCCCAAGCCTTCTTAGCCTTTGGGCTCTTATACTATTCACAATATCTGGTTCACCGTACAGTTCTTTCAGCTCCTGGTTCGTCCTTTTCATCCACTCATCATACAGTATCTTCCTCCCAAAAATTGTCTTAAGTACTTTCCTCCCCCAGTCTGTTTTGTTCTTTAACTGTAAAAGTCTGCACATCAAATCCATAGGTAACGGTTGGTTTTATGAGAGTCTTGTATATTCGTAACTTTGTTCGTCTTGACACGTTCTTTAATTTTATAATTGCATGTAATGCATATAAACTTCGGCTTCCTGTTGTTATTCTTGCTGATATTTCTTTACTTTGGCTACTGTCGTGACTAATTATTGTCCCTAAGTACTTGTAATTTTCTACTTCTTCGTATTTTTTCTCTTCCCCTTTGTGATTTCTTGTAGCTAGATATTGTTGTGGTCTAAATTCTCTTCTTCCCATGATCATATACTTACTCTTTTGCTCATTTATTCTTAATCCCATCTTCTCAGCTTCTCTTTCTACTGCGACTACTGTCTCCTTCAATTCCTTTCGGGATTTTGCGATTATTGTCAGATCATCCGGAAATGCCAGACACTGATTCATTCTCGCAATTGTTCCCTCTCTATTTACTCCACTTTCTCTTAATATTTCTTCCAGCACCAGGTTGAACAATATTGACAATAAGGCGTCCCCAGTCTCAGCCCACAATTGATCTCAAATTCGTTGGTTATGGCTTCTTGTATTCTCACACTATTTACTGTCGCCCTTAGCGTTATTTCCGTTAGTTTTACGAGTATTTTTGGCAATTCTAATGCTCTCATTGGTTTTTACAGCTGCTTCCTTTTGATGCTGTCATAAGTTTGCTTGTAATCAATAAATAGCACATGTAATTGGATGTTGTTCTAATAACTCTAATAACTCTTGAATTTGTTTCATTGTGAAAATTTGGTCCGTTATTGATCTTTTCTGCCTAAAGCCACATTGGTATTCGCCTGCTATTTTCTCCATGTATTCTTTCTGCTATCAGCTTGACATTATCTTATAAATTACACTTAGTAGAGCAATTCCCCTATAGTTATCGCATTGTAGCCTGTCGCCTTCCTTGTATATTGGGCAGATTATAGCTTCTGATCATTAGTGTGGCATCCTTTCTTCTTACCATACTTTCCCTATTAGTTGGTGTATTCTTTTATGTAGTTCTTCGCCTTCATACTTGATCAGTTCTGCTTGTATTTCGTCTGTTTCTGGGCTTTTATTCTTCTTTAACTGTTGTATTATTTTTTTACCTCTCTTATGTTTGGTTTGTTTACGCCCTGATTTTGTTGTTGATTGTCTCCGTCTTTCTGCTCCTCCTCCTCCACCATTTCTCGGTCTTCCTGTACATTCAGTAACTCCGCGAAGTAGTGTGCTCACCTTTCTAACATCTCTTCCGGGTTTCCAATTACATTTCCATTCGTATCTTTACAGAATGTGCCACTAGGTTTGTAGCAGCTTATTTTACTTCTTTCCACTTCGTTGTAAAAGTTTCTAATATCTTTATTATTGAGTTTTGCTTCCACTTTTTCTATTCATTTAGTGCTATATTTTCTTTTCTTCCTTCTTAGGATTTGTTTTGCGTTTCTTCTCTTTTTCTCGTATTGCTGTTTAGTTTCTATTGTAGCATGTTTATTTTTGCTTTTGCTCGTTCTTCGATTGCATGCTTGTATTGTTGGTCGCACTATTCTTTCTTCTCGCCTTTTTGTTGTTTTCCTAGAATTTCTTTTGATACATTATGTATTATTTCCTTTAGTTGTTGCCACGGCTCTTCGGTGGTTTGCTTTCCTTCGAATGACACTTTTTCTTCTATGCTCTGAACGCATATTTTCCTTATTTCTTCCTTGTCCAATACTGTAGGGTTGTATTATCTTGTCTTCCGCTTTTTTATGTTATTTATTGTAGGCATTCTTTGTGTACAATTTCCTAAAACCATATAATGGTCGGAATCGCAGTCCGCTCTTCTTTTATTTCTTACACTCACTATCATGTTGGTATGCTTGGTTTCCACTACAACGTGGTCTATTTGGTTTTCTGTTTCTCCATTTGGTGCTATCCACGTTTCCTTGTGTATGTCTTTTAACTTGCCTACCGATTGTTGGTCTGTATTCTTCTTCTCTCCCTACTTTTGCGTTAAAATCCCCTTAGCAGTTTTATATCACACTTTGGTATTTTATCGAATTCGTTCTGTATAGCTCATAAAACTCGTTTTTTCTGCATCCTCCATCTTGCCATCCTACTTCTATCAGTTTTTTGAGATTTCTAACTCTACTTGCAGTTTGTTGGTTTCTTCTTTTGCTCTTCCTCTTACGTACACCTGGATTTGCCTTTCTTCCTGAGTCAAATCACTTTCTATACACTGTGTCTATAAAGTAACCCCCCCCC
>JABXWE010010125.1:0-20000 GCA_014611495.1 Limonius californicus
GTCCTGCGGTGCAGGGTTGTACACAGCATCGCAGCCCTCACCAGTCTTTAAGCCACATTCACGCTCCACTTTCTCAACCTCTTCCCGCAACATTCGAAGGGCCGCTGAACCCATTCCCTGCGCGATAGTTTTACTACTAGATGACGTAGCAACGGCTGAATCTGTAACTGCGGGAGAGGTCGGTGCAACATTTACAGATTCAGCAGTTGCTATACCATCTACAACCATTACAGTGGTGGTCGCTTTTGCTGCTGTAGTAAGTGCTCCGTCAATACTTGTCGGAGTATCGAGGTCCTGCGGACCACATCCTCCACGCAACCCAGCTGCAAGCTCTGAAAGCACCTTATCGGCACGCTCCGTTCCCGCTTCGCTAGGCTCCCAATTACTTTCAAATTCATAATCGAAATCAAACAGTTCTTGCGACTCTATAGGTATCGACTTTTGGGGATCGCAAATTTTGGTTTTTAACAACTCACCTAATTTATTAGTCGATACCTCACCAAGAAACTTACTATCAAATTTGGAATCATTGTTGGGGGTACTGCATGCAACAATTTCATTCACATCAAAGGCGGGAGCGTCAGCCTGATTGCTACATGCAGCAGTCTGAAGGAGGGCTGCCTCCGTTTTGTTACTCGCAAGAACTTTACCTTTCAATTTAGCTTTTAGCGAATTTTCCTTTAATAATATTAAATGTTGTCGCAAAATGCTACCACTTGCAGGTCCCTGACTACTGTTTTCGACCTCCGCATCTGAAATGGTTTCATATTCGGGGAGCTGAAGGTGGCTGGGTTTCACGATAACATTTTGCAAAATGTTTTCTCTACTGCTACTAGCAAGCGGTTTTAATTTTGATGCACTTACCTGAGCGGAGGCTGCGCTCGGGCATGTACAGAGCTTGGCTGTATTGCGTTGCGACGCACTTATTGACAGCTTCCTTCGTTTCGTAGCAGTAGCACTTAGCACAACACATTGGCACACACCACACAAAACAGCACTTCGAGAACCAACCATCGCGCTTGAGATCTACGGGTTGAATGAAGTTGCCAGACGGTCAGGAATGTTATTGTACCAGACAAGTTGGTCTTGGATGTTAATCCCACTCATGAAATCAACATGTTGACCTCGAAAATCCATCCCACATTAAATTTTCAAGGCCATCTATCCTACATTCATGCCGCATATATACAAAATTACCAAGGTTATCACTTTCTAAGGTCACTCCGCCACCAGTTTTCGCGGTCTATTAGCTGCGCCTTCTTTTTCTTTTCTTTTTCTTTTTTTCCTTTTTTAAACCTCTAAGGCAACAGCCCTGAAGTCAAGACCAAGGTCACTCGTGATCCTTCGTAACCACATTTTTCCAACTGGTCTCAAGGCCAACCCTTCTCCTATACATTTTTAAGGTCGACCACTACCAGTGATAGTGACTCTTATATATTTACCGAACAGTCTGCAGTTACCATTACACCAAAATGCTGTTCCAAGCGCAGTTCGGGGATGGGGTGGCGCGCATCTGCAGCATAAGTGCGGATCCCATAGACTATCTCGCCGGAGAAGTGGTTGTTGCCGCGGTAACGGGCCCGTTTGTAGCAGTGCCCTTACGGTTGCAGGGACTTGTGTCGGGTGATGTTGGCTACTTCGCCTACATCCCACAAACTTCTGGAGGGATTATAGCTACAGTCCAAGGAGAAGGAGGGCTGTACTCGGACCAGGAGGTGGCCATCCTGGACGAGTACATGGCTATGAAGCGGTTCTTCGACGCCACGACGGTAGCCCTCCCCCATCCAGTTACCGTGGAACAACATCACTGCACCATCTGCTGGTTGGCCGCCAACGCTGCCCGGCAGATGTGGAAAACCTTCTGGTGGGTCCAGCGCACACCAGCCAATATTTTTCATTTTCTGCGTGCTGCATATTACAAGTTAAACATCTAAAGTAATTGTGTATATATTTTTTCATGCTTTCATTTTTATATTTGTTCCCGCTTTGCTTTTTTATCTTCTACATTTTTCCATATACCGCATAATTGTGTACATACCTATATTTGTATATATTAATTTGTATAGATATTATAGTATAACTCTTATAAATAAAACACTTTTATATCAACTACCAATTTTATTGATCTACACCACAATTTCGTTCAGGTAATACCGATACATTTCTTACAACTACTGATACAGATTAAAATCGATACCCTCAACTCCAAGTCTATCAATCTTCGATGGCACCTCCATTACACTTCTCAAAGTAAGTATTATAAGCAGTAGCACTGTCTAGCACACAATCGTCGATAGTGGCTTCATAGAATTGTGTGTTAGCAAATTTCGCATAAGGTAGGTAGTAGCTTTTCAAAAAGCAATAGCTGCCGTCCACCACAGAGCACGCCATGTTCAAAAACATTCTATCATCACACACCCCGCAACCATTACCCTCTACATAGTCTTTGGAGTGTCCAACATCGCTGAAGGATATATAACCTCTCTTAAGCCACTTTTTCAGAAACTTATTTGACACATAGTATTCTTTGTGATCGTCCGCTACTCCCCACCAATACGAGATAAAATATTCATAACTCCAATCAGGTCTCACAATGCCCGCTTCCATCAATTGTTTAGGTGTTCAATTTTTTTCCACTGTTCTTAGTAATCATTTTTATTCTCCAGGTTTAAGCGGCGGATGTTAACTCGTTTTGCAGGATTACCAGTTAACAGCTGCACATTATACCACTCGGGAACTGTTGAGGTCATGTTTTGTCTGGGCCAGTGTCTTCACACTACTAACCGGCCTCATTATACCCCGCCACCATTTTCGGTTTCCTCCCACCCTATTCAACGATCTGCCAATCCGCTTTTCAGTTTACTTCGCGCACTCATATCGGTAACATGTTGTTCTTATATATCGCAGATGAAGCCATTTATCATGTAGCTAATGTAGCTGAAAGCCGTTTTTATAATTTCGATGAACTACCAACTGTAAATCCTGAATTGAGCTACACATTTTCCACGACTTCTCATCCGTTAAATATCGAGTTGAAAGATTTCTTTCGAGCTTACTATGGGTTTTTTCACTACGATTTTAACACACTCTACACCAAGCATCCATACCAGATAATAACCTTGGAACGCTTTCCTGCACTACGTAATTTAACTGTGCGGGTTGAAACATTCGAACAGTTTTACCAATCGCCTGCTGACAATAAAGTGAGAATAAAGAAGGGGATTGCGCAACTCCGGATTAAGAAAAAGGTATGCTTCAAAGGTACCTTTCCCATTCTACGTACAACTACTGCAGTATCAGCATGTTACCTATAAAATGTATAGCTGCTCTCGCAGCTTTCTATGATGGTATTCTCTATGTAATGCAACCACCAAATTGCACATCCGCATCTATTACCTACGCTAACAGCGCCGTTACCAATACGACTTGGCATAAAATGGATAATGCAATTTTGGCCGACCTTCCTGTTTTTAAAGTATCCGCCCGCAATTTTACAGATGGTGGAATATTAACATTCAAGATAAAATTCCACTATCCGACATATGCAGCACCTACGAATTGGCAAACTATTCTGTTGAAGCCTCATAAACCAGATCTTCTGCAACAACCAGCTATTGCGGATTGCAGCAACTACTGCTGCATTTCTTCAGTTATACTTGGTGCAACGTTATTACTTATATTAAGTGTATGTGCTACATATTATTTCATTCATTGGACGATTCATTACAATAATATACGTTAGTGCTAAGTTATAATTATGTTTTCTTTACATGTTAACTTGTAACGCATTCTGTATTATTTATAGCAAATAAACGAATTTACAATTACTGTTTCTTCCATTTCTTGTCTGACCATACTATTTCAAAGTTTTCTGAGAGATGGTGACCTTAGTCTTAAGGTCCTTTGAGGGGAATCTGATGACCTTGAATCGAAGGTCGAGTGAGGAGAAACAATGGCCTTGACCTTGAACGCAAGGTCAGGAGTGGGGGGTGGTCGTCAAACTGTCCAACTCTATCTACTCCCGTAACTAATTGAACTGCATGTTTATCTAATTCAACTGGTATGCACTGTCTAGTATCGAGATCAGGTATAAAGTAATAGGTAAATCTGCCCGTTTTCGCCTCCCGCCATCGCACTTGCCACAAGTCCCTTGTGCGCTGTCGTACTTTATTCTTTATGAAACTTCGCGCCACTAATTTATACGCATGCAGTGTTGTAACGTAGGAAGTCGCAGCTTCTTTAGCTAACTCGTCTGCACGTTCGTTGCCTGCGATACCCACATGCGCCTTGGTCCAATGAAATCTTAGTCGTACAAATTCAGCGATTGTTTTAATAAGCCTCCAAACTTCAACTAGGATATCTGTAGCTCTCTCCATTGAGCAAAGTGCTTGAAGTGCGGATCTGCTATCGCTTATGATTGAACATTCACATGTAGCATGTGTATTACGTTGAATGTATTGTAAGGCTTCTTTAATCGCAATAAGTTTGCATTGGAAAACAGAACTTCCAGGTGCAATCTTACTCATAACCGTCTGTATTTCAGTATCACGATGATAAGCGACAAATGCCGTTCCGGCAGGTCCATCTTCCATCGGCGACCCGTCCGTGTAGCATCGCATATCATACGCCGTCTCCTCGCCTATAATAAACGTAAACGATTGCAGCTCTGAAGGATGTGCAATGTCATGCGGGTTTATTCTTTGTTCGATAGAGTACGGGATATGTAACTCTTCCGCAAGAATTTGGTCTCGGTGCGTTATGATCTTCCTAATTTCCGCTATTTCGCGCATCACCAGATCTATTGGAGTTATCTGACTTAAAATTAGCATGGCCGCGGAGCTTGAAGTTCTGTACGCATTTGCAGCTTTCACTGCTGTTAACCTTTGAGCGCTTAGCAACTTTCTGCTGCCTTTATTCTTGCATCCTTCCGCCCAAATCTGTGCCGCATATAAAATTGCAGGTTGGATTGCTCCCTCGTAAATTTTCCGTAGGGATTTTCCCTTGAAACTCCACGCGAGCCTTGCCGCAGGCACTATTTTGTGTGAAATTTCTTTTACTTTGCTGCTACAATAATCAATATGCGCATGCCAATTTAGCCAATTATCGATCATTACGCCCGGATATCTGATCGCATCTTTACAATGAATATACGCGCCATCCATGCGGAATGCGGGTCTTTCCTGCCCTGGACATTTACCAAAGAAAATGACCTCAGTTTTAGTTGTATTAAATTGCAATTTCGGACCTCTTGTCCATTCCTGCAGTGCTGCGAGAGACCCATTCGCCAAATTCTTCAATACCTTGTATTGTGAATCTCTCGCGATTAATAGTGTGTCATCCGCGAAGCCCACAACTTCACAACCCTGCGGCAACCGCACTCGGAAGATTCCCTCATAGAGTAATTATGCCCGTTATTCCCCATAATAGTCTATGTTTTGGATTATAGCGCCGCGGATTCTTAACATAGTCGGGCAGGTGCTGCCTCTAGCGTCGTGATTTGTTGGGTCTGTTCTTCCGCTTTTTCCTTCATTAGCTCTCTTACAAAGAACACAACATGCTTCCCAACTGTCACATTCTTTGTACTCATGCTGCCCCGCGCATTTACCACAACTTTGATAATGTTGCGAGCATTCTCGTGCTCTATGACCAAATTCGTAACATTTATAGCACTGTAATAATTTGAAGTAATCCATCACCCGCGAGCAGTGCCACCCAACACGCACTGTCTGATTGAGTAGGTCTCTTCGCAATCCTGGAGATACTTCGAAAACTACACTCGTAAGTTTTCCCCCACCACGTCCCCCGAATCTAAATTTCTCCCGCATTTCACAGTGAATTTATCAGTGCCTCCACGTCTATCAACTAGCCACACATTCTGTTCAATTATTTTATCAATTAGCTCTACTTTTTTTAACCTGTTTTCTATACTGGATATTACTACACGTGGTACATTTTTCATAAGTTCCTGGAATTTTAGCTCGCTCCCCGCAGTTGTAGTCAGTGAAGTCTTCAACTTCTCAACATCTGCTTTTGGTTCGCACTCCACAATATCGCTCCCGTCTTTTGTTTTCTTAATACTATTAACCGCTATATTTTCTCGTGCTGGATTAATTCTACTTTGTAGAATAGTTTGTGTTTGATCCGCAGTTTGGCCTGTCTTTACCTGATTAATTTTAATCGCGAATGTCTGTTTAACTGCGGTGAATCTTGTCGGTAGCGGTGGAAAGTCTGTGTTCAATCTAAAATTGTTATTCTCTTGCGATTCTTGCCATACATTATGTGAGCTAGAGTTTTTCTTAAAATGCGTCAGTTCTTCATTTTTAACTTCAAGCTCATATCGCAAGAACCTTATGATTCCAATTAATTGTGCAGATTCATCTCTAAATGCATGGAGCGTCGGACGGAGTTCTTTCCTGTGTTCTACTTTTATTGTTTCTGATTTTAGTGGATTTTTTTCCATAGTCTTACTATAATACCCTCTAATTCTCTGCATTAATGTTTCTTCCGGTTTATCGCTTGTTACATATTTATTTTCCCTCTATTTTCTTCCTTATTATATTTCCCCCCATTAACTTGCTCTATTTCTGCCTCCGTTTCTACATTTGAGTTATAACTTATACTTTGAGAACTATCATTTATATTATTATTTGCAATATTTTCATTCATTCCGTCACACCTACTTGTTTCTGATTCATTGTCTATTTTTGCACTAATTTCTGCTACCGAGCTGCTTCATAAAGTGCTCAACGCCCGTGTACCATTATGATCACTCATCAGTTAGTCTTAGCTTGATTGAAATACACTTAAACTACCCAATATACAACGATAAATTTTCGAATTCAAAATGTCAATTTGACATTTGATGATTTCGAACTTTTGCAAATTCTATCCTTCTTAGTTCTAATCAACTGAATCTTTTTATCTATAGTCCTTTAAAAATAGCTTGTCTTAACGTCTTTCCTCACACAACTTATAAAAAAGCCGAAATATCCACACTTTGTGATATTTTTAAAAAGCCCGGTCGCTGTTCAGTTGTTAAACCGACACCGTCCGTGTAACTTAAGACATACTATTTATTGATAAATACAACATGAACCAAAAACCTACTAGTGCTCCACCTTACGGTACTACACTCACTAACACAATAAATAAACTAATCTTACTATATTACAAACCCTAATAAAATAACTAAACTAATACTAAACATGAAATAAAGACTAATAATAAATGAAAACCCTGAATAAGTAAACTAAGAATATTATACATAAACGACAACAACAACAACAACAACAACAACAGTACAAATCCTGAACTAAGTATTGATATAAGATAAATATCTAACAAAACAAGATACAAACTAAATACGACACATTACAAAGCCAACGGATTAAACAAATAAAAAACATTACACATATTAACTAATCTTATAAACAATAAAAATAAAATAAAAACAATACATTCACTAACAGCACATACCCTAAATCTAACCCCGTTACAACCCCCCCCCCCCGGCTCAACCCGTAGACGAATGACCCTCCCAGCAAAATCCGTAAGAGCTTCCCACCAATTATCTTCCCCTGCCATGAATTCAACCTCCTCAAAATTTCTAGGCCAGCGTAAACCCACAATAATCAAAAATCTCTCTGCCCTCAATCGGTTATCCACCTCCAAATCACAGTCAAAAAGAACATGCGCGGCATCCTCTGGCGCACCACAAACACAGTTACCCTCAGCTTCCGGGATTTTCCGGATCCGAACAAGGTAAGATCGGAAGTTCCCGTAATAAGTTGTACTGTGTGACGATCCAGAGTAACTTTCAAACCACTACGAATTTTAAGAGTGGGAATAAAATACCGCACATGACCACCCGTATTCGCAGTAACCCATCGTTGCTCCCACTTTTCAAAAGACTTACATCTAATTCTAGATTTAACAAAAGACATGGGTAATAAGGTATATCCCAGAATCCCACCTACTTCGAGAGCAGCTTCTTTTGCAAGTTTATCAGCCCTATCATTCCCGACATTCCCGACATTCCCCACATGAGCCTTGATCCAATAAAAAGTTGTACTAGTCGGGAGCAGGCTTCCCGCGCGAACCCCCATACCTCCAACTGGAGTTCAGTCGGCTGTCTCATACTCGGCAGAGCCTGCAAAGACGAACGGCTGTCAGACAAAAGAGAACAGCCCTGCAAGAAATCCCCATTTTGCAAAATATATCGCAGACAATCCCTGATAGCAACCATTTCACATTGAAATACAGAACACCAATCCACCAACCGCGACATTCCCTTATAAATCTCAATACCATTACTAAAGATAACGAAGGCCGCACCCACTTTCCCGTCATCAGACCGCGACCCATCCGTATAGCAGCAGACCCCTTGAAAATTAACATCCCCACAATCTACGGAAAAGGGTATACCAACACGATCAGCTGGATGAACATTACCCATATCCACAACACCTTCAATCTCATTGAACCCCAGGTCCAGAGCTTCCCTCAAATTTTCGCCCCGTCCAGTAAACAAAAGCCTCTTACTCATGGATTCTTGCAACAAGTAATCAACCGGCATGATATAAGTCAACACTCAGGCCGCCTCGGTTGAAACAGTACGATAAGCTGCTGCCGCTTTCACAACCAGCACCCTCTGAGCACTCAATAACTGGCGAGTCTCCCTAACTTTACACCCCACTGCCCAAACCGCCGCCGCATATAACATTGTTGGTAAAACAGCCCCCTCATACACATGCCTTAAAGCCCTACCCCGAAAACCCCAGGTAAGACGCGCCGCAGTCCCAATTTTGTGTGCAATTTCTTTACCTTTGTCGCTAGTAGCCTTAATATGCGCCTTCCACGACAATCTATCATCAATTTCGACCCCCAAATAACGAATATGATCTTTACAATAAACACAATTCCCACTGAGTAAAAAAGTTGGACGTTACTGCCCTGGCTTTTTACCATAGAAGAGAGCTTCTGTTTTACCAGCATTAAAAGATAATTTAGCCCCAATCGCCCAAGAATTAAGTTTCTCCATAGCTAAATTCCCATTAAATTTCAAAGTTCTGTATTGCCCTGCCCTGATAATAAGAACCGTATCGTCAGCAAACCCTACAATTTCACATCCAAGCGGAAGCCTTACCCTAAAAATGCTTTCATAAACAAGCTTCCAATAAACAGGCCCAGAGCAAGATCCCTGAGGGCAACCCTTCTGAATAACACGTTTAACAATACCACCAGGTAGCTGAACCCGTGCCCCCCTATCTGAAAAGTAATGTTTAACTAATCCCAAAATCTCAATTTTACCAAAATTTAATGTAATTTAGGGGGTCTTGCGCATTAAATTTAAAGTCTGTTTCGCTCATGTTACACACATGTATCTAGCATGGTGGATATAAGGAAATATACAATTTAAAATTAAATAAATAATAATTGGTTAAAAATGTTTGTTTTACAATTTTGACTATTGATATTTGCAAATTAATATACAAGAAGTTACTCGTTATCTTATTAGGTAAGTCAGTTGTATTTTCTTGCTGTTTTACTGATTCTTTCACGAGCTTATGTTTTTTCAGATAATAATAATAAATGTAAGAATTTCCTGTTTTGAAAAGGCTAATTAATTTAGCGAAACGTTAACAAAAACTTTTAAAATGTATGTATAATTGCTTATTGGTGCTCTTTAAAATGGATTCACATTGTACAAAATTAATTGCAACTGAAGAATAAAGTATTGTGATATTCTTGGCTGAATTGGTCTTATTAAATAATAATTATAAATAGATAATTTAACAGCCGTGATATTAAAATTTATATTTTAAAATCTAAACCAATAATCGCGCAATATTCCCTATTACCCCTAGCATAACTCATAACTAATAACTGATGTAACATATTCAATGGCATCTAAAGTCGATTTACCTGATCTAAAACCATGCTGTCGTATATTAAATCCTCCGCTTTGCTTAATAACAAATTCAATCCTAGTAGAAACAATCCTGTCTAATATTTTCCCTATGACCGGCAGTAAACTAATCGGCCCAAAGCTAGATGGATCCGTCGGATCCGGTTTACGGGGCTTAGGAATAAATTTTACATTTTGAATCTTCCAACAACGCGGAAAAAACCCAAAACTTAAACAATCATTAAAAATACTCGTAAATAAACACGGGAAAATTGCGAGCGCCCGCCCCACCACATCCGAAGTAATCCCATCATGACCCGGAGCCTTATTTGGATTCATACGTTTGATAGCCGCGTAAATTTCCGAATACGCTATATTACAACCGTGAACATTCCCAGCATCGCCATAATCAACTTGCGCAGCAGCCCTTCTAATAGACCTTTGAACAGTATTATCGCCAACAGCCTCATCATTTGGAAAAAAATTAATAAGCAAATGTTCCGCAGTTTCCTGTAAACCATTAGTGAAACCCCCATCCTTCTTACGAACAGATGAATAATTTAATTTGTCGCGTTTACCTCGAATAACCCTATACGCGGTGCCCCAGGGATCTTTTTCTGAATTTTGAGAACAAAAATTCCCCCATTTCGCACTACGCGTATCGGCCAATAAGATCTTATATTCGCGGAAACCCTCCCTATACTCAGCTTCTAACATAACCCTATAATTATCAGAAGCACGTTGATAGCGTCTCCGCATCCTACGTACCTCCGCCCGCTTTGTAGAAAGCTCAGAAGTCCACCAGGGTACACTATTTCTAAAAGACTTACGTCTAGACATAGAACAGTTGCACGCCTCCATAATTGCATCATTTAATAGTGTAGCCCTGATTTCCAAATCTGTGAGTAACACACAACCGGTTCCAATCAAACAATTCCAACAAAATTCCCGTAATTTATAATCAAATTTATTCCAATCTGCCTTTTTACTACAAAATCTAAGATCGTAATCCATCAACACACCATCCCTACAAAAAATAAATTCCCACGTAATTAACTGGTGTTCCGTTAAGGTTTCTTCAAATTGAACCCGCCTATTGTTAATTTTACTATGTACGAACCAAAATTTGTTAAAGTAATATCTATAGAGCTGGAACCCCTATGCCCAATAAATGTTGGCCCACTGTTTTTGTTTACAACTATTAAATTAAAATTTTCAAAAATCTCAACTAAACGAACCCCTCTAGCATCTTCAATCGGACTGTCCCATAACGGCGATTTAGCATTAAAATCACCAGCTATAATAATATCACGACCCATGCTAGTAATTTCAGGTAAAACATTCTCAAATTTTCCTAATGTATCCGAATCATTATAATCATTCCTGGAACTATCAGGTGGAAAATATACCGAAACAGCAAGAAAACTAACCAAAAAGAAATTTAATTCAGCCACAGCAATAAGTTCACAGGAATAATGATTCAATAAAACAGCTTGAATACCTGGATTAGCACAAACAATGCCACACCTAGGACGGTCAACATGTTTGTTTATAATACTAAAATTAATCGAAAACCCCATTATTTTCTTTCCCTTAGTGTTTGGTTCCTGAATAAAACCATATCAAACATCTTAGAAACAAATATTTCAACCAAATTTCCAGTTGCAGCCCTACCTTTACCCAAATTTAACTGTAAAAACTTTAATGATTTAACCCCGCTGCTGTAAGTGCGTGTACTAAGTACCATAATCTATAGATTTAACAATAGCATTCCTAATTCTGATCATAGTAGGACATAACTTAGACTTAGCATCATGGTTGGTACAACAAGGCGGGCCTTTCTTTCCTTTATTCTCTCGTAGGCAAACAATACAACAAAGATTCCTACCATCACAATCAGCAAACCTGTGATCACCAGACCATTCATCATCATCATCATCATCAGCTGACATGGAGCCGACTCGAGGGTCAATCCTGGATACGCCAGGCCCACCTCATGCCAGTAGGTGGGTAGGAATTTACGGGATAGGGTGGGATCGGGTGGGGCATTGCACAACGTTAGCATGTCTGCAATGCATACCGCAAGACACCGCTGCTGCAACACCAGGCAGTTAGTAAGCTACGCATCAATAGGTGTTGAGTACGTAGCCGAGACCGTTATGCCATTATGCGTTTGAGCTTAATAAACTTTGGTTTCAAAGTTTCACATCGTTCTTATGTCATATCATTCTATTGTTCTAAGGTTACTATTTGGACATCTCTTAGTTTCCTAATAACTAATAACCTACTTAATATTTACTCCCAAACTTATTTTTACTGTCCGTTATGCAATTATACATTTGACCCTAATAAACTTTGGTATCAAAGTCTCACATTGTTCTTATTTCACATCTATCTATCGTTATAAGGTTACTGATTGCACATCTCTTGGTTTCCTTATTTAAACTGCCCGTTATGCGATTATGCATTTGGCCCCAATAAACTTTGGTGTCGAAAGGTCACAGTGTTCGTATTTCACATCTATGTAGTTTTCTAAGGTTACTGAAGGTTCATATTATTCTTATTTCACCTCAACCTACTTAAGATGTACTCCCAAACGTATTGAAACTGTCCGTTATGCGATTATGCATTTGACCCTAATAAACTTTGGTATCAAAGTTTCACATTGTTCGCATCTCCCATCTATCTATTGTTTTAAGGTAACAGATTGCTCCTATCTTGCTTTCCTAATAACTAATTAACTACTTAATATTTACCGCACTGATTACCACTGTTTTACCACTTAGTTGGAAGCTCGATTCTGGATTGTACTTCCTTCGTATCCCTAACCTTCCCCTCTGCAGTTGGCTGCTAGATATCCATCGTTCTCTTTCCCACTGGTACCTGTTTCGTTCCTTCTCCTTTGATTTTCCTTGCCTCGCCCTCTTACTGCTTCTTTTTCTTCGGTATCCTGTTCTTCTTCAGTCGATTTTTGATCGAATTCTTCAACCAGTGCGCATACTCTTCTTAGCTCTCTTCGGATACCTCTTTTCTTGCCCAGTTCCCCCATGTCTTTTTAGGTATGCCGGTGTTTCGCATGTCCCTCTCCAATGATGTATTCCACGCGTAGCATGGTCTTCCGATCTTCTTTTCTTCCGTTTGTATGACATAAGCTTGCTGTAGGGAATGGTTGGCCGGTCTTCTTAGAATATGTGCCCCGTATTTACTTCTTGATGTAGTGACCTATCCGACTCCCATCACATAAACAATTTAATACAAATCCTAGCAACCTTGTTACATGCAAAATGTTTATAGCTATATATTTTTGTACCAATATTTTTACGTTTGTTAAATATATATCCAACGCCCAGCACATCCATAGTAACATTTTTACATGTAAAATGTTTATACCTAAAAATGTTTTGTAATAATAAAATTTTTATTTTTAAACTAACTAAAATGGAAGTTTTTGTAGGCCTTCCCCACATCAAAATTCAATACCAATCCTAGGAACATTTTAACGTGCAAGCTGTTTATTCCTAAAAAGGTTGAGTACGCAATATATTTTAAATTTTTAAACTGGGATAGAGGTTCTGTCAAAAAATTATTTACGTTTATTAAGTATATATCCGACGCCCAGCACATCATAGCTTTACAAATCCTAACATTTTTACTTGTAAAATGTTTATGCCTAAAAATGTTTCGTAACAATAAAATTTTTATTTTATTTAAAATAGAAGTTTTTGTAGGCCTTTCCCACATCAAAAATGTCCGACTCCCATCACATCCAAAATGTAAAACAAATCCTAGGAATATTTCAACGTTAGGGATCTCGGTGGTCTAGCGCAGAAACGCGTTGCCACTCGAGGTCACACTAAATTGCGCTTGTTCCGGCGTGGTTTCGAATCCCCGCTGGGGCGATCGCATTTCAGTTAGTTAAGTTTAGGGTGCATGCTGCACGTGCAAGCGTTACACGTTTTGTTAAATAAATATTAGTAACACGTTTCTGGTGGTTTTTTAGCTTCAATATATAGAAAGGAAATATACATTTTATTACATATAAGTGGCAAGAGAGGGCATGCTTTTTCTATTTCTCATTTGTCAAACCGGAAAAATCTCCAGGTTTCACAATGAAAAAAATGTTGTTTTTGTAATTTAGCAACATTATCTCTCGTATTCTCCTATATCCGAGGCGTGAGAATTTAATTCTTAGACTAGCAAAACGAAAAGAAACATATTTTAAAAACACGATAAATATTTTATATTTACTCAAAGTAATCTTCAGCTACTTTCATCATCATCATCATCATTATCCGACTTGGAGCCTACTCTATACCCGAATCTGCGCACTGAAATAAATTGCAATATCTTAAATTAAATTAAAAATTTTAAATTTAAGATTAAATTCGTTTATTTCTCAATTTTTAATTTTTGGCGCTTGTTCCTCCCTTGTTAAATTGTCCGCTCACCGCTTTCTAGCCCTTCAGTCAAATAGTAAACGCGACTATTTTATTCCCCTCAGGAGTGGGCCCCTTGATTGAAGCTATGCTGGACTAACTGTAGCCGCCAAGAAAAATTTTCCTGGCAGTTGACCCCAATTTGGGTTGTTATTCTCGAGTGTTTTATGACCGTATACCAGGAATTTCAGTTTTTGGTTGCCTCGGGTTGTAATATTTACTAACTGCTCTCTACGCTTGTCGTTTGTATCCGAAAAGTGTCTCTAGCTGCGCTTCCGTTTGCCTCGCTTTGCATTCATTTGCTACTGAATATTATTTTATTTTATTGACTACAAATCCTACCAACACCTACAAAAGCTACAATCAAACAAAGACTACTTAAGCTTTTAACGACTTATCTATTTCTGTATTTCCTGCGTTACTCCTGTTTCCCCTCCGTCCTGTTGGTTCCCTTGTCGGTCGCGGATCTTTCACCTGTGATCGATGTTCAGGTAGGTAGATCCTCCGTCCTATCTCCCTGGACTCGTACCCGCACTTGAATTGCACACACCAGACCATGAAAGTTTGCACCCGAAAAGTTCTTTTTTTTTTAAGGCTCGCTAAGCAAGCAATTTTGCTCGAGAGAGCCGAAAATACGTCTGTATTCCAGCGCGTCCCCAACGCGACTCAAACCTGTGATCACCAGACCATTTACCACAAATTTGCCCGCTCTTGCATTCCATGTGCTTGTGGCCAAAGGCATAACATTCATAGCATTGCGTAATAGAAAAATAATCCTTGGCCCAAACCCTTTGCGAAGCAAGGTTTATCCTTTTTCCCAAAAGAAACTTTCTAGCCGCCGGCGAAACTTCAAGTATCACGCCCGAAAAAACGTCACTCCTAGCCCCAAACCTATATTTTTCAATCACCTGCTTCTTAAATTCTTCTTCACCCCCGAGAGCATTAATTAAATCAGGATTATTTCTTATAATTACCGCTACAAGTTGCTCCTTAATGATCTCCCTATCAATTCTAAGGAGCAAAATCCGCGGGTTGTTCTTCTTTATCACACAACTGCTTAATCTACCCCCAGCTTTATCGTTAATAGCAGATCTTAATCTTTCCGCATCCAGCTTGCTGTGAACTTCCACAATAACATGGCCAGCCTTATTATTCTTAATAGTAGCAATAGTAACATTAGATTTAATTGGGTCAACAGAAAGTTTGAGGATATCCTTGATTTTACCACTATCACTGCTATTCTTGGCTACGACCCTAATAGCGTGCTTTGTAGCCTTCTGCCGCGCAACAACCTCAGCCATTGTCAAACCCGCAACAGCCTTACCTATAAAGCCCTGATCGGATACTTCAGAGTTTCCAAGGCCACTAACTTTAACATGAATAGCAGCTAACTCCTTGTCCCTCTGTTTGACATCAAACCTAAGACCCATCATTATTCCAGACATCTGGACAGCAAAATCCCGTAGGCAGCCCAAAGCCCGTCGCACATCCTGACGCTGTTCTATCTTGATACGATCTTTATGAAGCAGAATGTTGGACTCAATCTCATTAACCAAATCACGAATTTTAGCGCATAACAACGCTTTTAGAGACTCAAATTGACCTTCATCTTTACTTAAATAACCATCAGAACCGCCAGAAGTATTGAAAGCTACAGAGCCCTGTAGTTCCCCTTCATCCTTCCTCTCATTTCCAACAACCTGACTGCTTCTACATTCCATAAGTACCCTCGGCGATGTCAACTCCATCCTAGACTGGCTACCTTCTGCTACCGAGCTGTTACACAAAGGACTAATTGTCCGAGCACCACTATTATCACACATCAGTTTTAAATAGTGTGATTATACAAAAAAAACGACGTTTATTTTTCTAGTGCAATATAACTAGACAAAGACAGAAGACAAATAGGTAATAAACAACCAAAACCGATCCAAAAAGTCAAAAACCATTAGTCAGACAGTCTAAAAGATTAGCCCGAACGCTGCTAACCTAATACACCGACACCGTAGTGGGCAAAACACGGCACAGCGCCCGAAAGTCACTTGATGTCACAGCAGATAATATAAGTTATTGGCACTTTTAGACCTTTTAACAGCACAGATGCAATAACCTGCAGTTATATAGCTCTTTCAAATACACCAGTCAAGGATACTTCTAATACACAAGATTTTCCCATTTAACATTGATGTTTATATGTATGATAAATGTCAACTTGACAAATGTCGAATTCAAAAATATAAAATTTCAACCATTTACTTCCAAATTGGTTGAAACCTATTATCTGTAGTCGTCAATTCCAATCGAGACTAAACAGCCATCCACACACTGCCAATAAAAAGTAAATAAATTTAAACTTTTGAAGTATTTTATGAATAGCCCGTATGTTAGACCGAGCGTTTCGGCGCGCCGCCATGAAGCTCTGACGAGTAGGAGGGTCGCGGCGGTGAGCGCAAAAGGACTGGCCGCGAGGCCGTCTGGAGCTGCCGTCGGTGCAGATCTTGGTGGTAGTAGCAAATACTCCAGCGAGGCCCTGGATGACTGACGTGGAGAAGGGATTCGTGTGAACAGCCGTTGAACACGAGTCAGTCGATCCTAAGCCCTAGGCCAATGCCGACGTCGATGAAGGCGCGCTTATCGCACGAACATAGTATGCATATGCAAAATGATGCTGGAAGCCGCGTCCGACGGGCGAAAGGGAATCCGGTTCCTATTCCGGAACCCGGGAGCGGAACCGTTATTAAGTCGGTCCCTAGCAAGAGAGTTCGTCGGGGTAACCCAAAATGACCCGGAGACGTCGTCGGGAGATGCGGGAAGAGTTTTCTTTTCTGCATGAGCGTTCGAGTTCCATGGAATCCTCTAGCAGACAGATATGGTTGGGAACGCGAAGAGCACCGCAGTTGCGGCGGTGTCCGCATCTTCCCCTCGAACCTTGAAAATCCGGGAGAGGGCCACGTGGAGGAGTTGCGCCGGCTCGTACCCATATCCGCAGCAGGTCTCCAAGGTGAATAACCTCTAGTCGATAGAATAATGTAGGTAAGGGAAGTCGGCAAATTGGATCCATAACTTCGCGATAAGGATTGGCTCTGAGGATCGGGGAGCGTCGGGCTTGGTCGGGAAGCGGGTACCGGCTCACGTGCCAGGCCTGGGCTAGGTGATGGCGCGCGTCCGGATCCGAGCTCGGCCCCGTGCCCTGGCCTCCCGCGGAACTTCCTTGCTGCGAGGCCCCGGCGGTCGGTTCGCCGATCCCGGGTGCACCTCTTCGGCCGCCATTCAACGGTCGACTCAGAACTGGCACGGACCGGGGGAATCCGACTGTCTAATTAAAACAAAGCATTGCGATGGCCCCAGCGGGTGTTGACGCAATGTGATTTCTGCCCAGTGCTCTGAATGTCAACGTGAAGAAATTCAAGCAAGCGCGGGTAAACGGCGGGAGTAACTATGACTCTCTTAATGGTTAGAGTAGTCAGGTCTGCACTATTGCGAAAGTTGATTCTGATTTTCAAAGCGTTAGCGGCGAATTGAAAGTTTTGGCCTAGCGATTATACCTGACCTCTAGCAAGTCTGAGCAACACCTCCCCGTGGTGAGAGTCGGAAACGTCTTCGGACGGCTAACGTTGCCAGACGACCTTGTGGGACCCTGTTCGACCCATAACACAGGGGACCGATCTCTGTCTAATCCTCCGGGGTCCAGGGACTATAAATTGCACACTTTGGTTCCACAAGGGGAAGTCCCTGTGAGTTTTGATCCACACCCTTGGGGTGTTGGCTTTTTAAAAGGAACGGTAGATATCCATTTTGAAAAATCTTCGTGAGATTTAATTCCTCGAAGTCCGTTTCCTATTTTAGAAAAGTTTAGTCGATTAACATCTTTAAACCATGATATTTCCGTGTGTGTGTGGCAAGGAGTTCGCTACGGAGAGTGGTTTAAAACAACATATCAGGAGGCGCTACTGCCGTGGGCCGCCTGAACAACGTATTAATGAGAAAGTCTGCCCAATATGCTCAATAGAATTTAAAACTTACCAAGGTGTACGTCAACACATGCGTTTGACTCATCCAGAGCAATACAACAGGGAACTGGAAGACCAGTTTGACAACCCTATTAGGGACGCTAATGCTTGGTCTGACGACGACCTGAACGCTCTCGCGAGGGCCGAAGTCCAATTCACTGGCCGCTTTATTAACAAACATCTTCACTCGCTATTTCCAATGCGTACTCTAGAGGCTATTAAAAGTCGGAGGAGAAAAGATGATTACAAAGATCTCATTAACCAGGTGTCAAATAACACCTTGAATCCAATAGTAGATATAGAGGAGGAGGTCGAGGAGGAAGACCGGCCGGTCAGTCCTACCAGGGAGCTCGAGATTATAAATGAAAATCTAATTAGCCCAATCCCATCCACCTCTAAGGGGCACCCTACCCCCCTACGCCGCAGACTTCGGTCGGGCAGAACTTTTGGCTCTCCCCACGCTGGCGGGTCCAATGCCGGGGTGGTGGTCTCTGAGGTGAGAAGCCCTATGGGGCCTGGGCCCAATTCGGTACCTAGTGTACCTTCTTCGGCTAGTTCGCCAGAGTCCCTCCCAACCGGGAACTATAGCGACCGGGAGGAGGACTCAACCTTTAGCGAACCTATAAATAATAATAACATGCAGCACGAAGGACCCAGAGTTACCCAGACAGGTCGACACCAAAGGACTCCCCCCGACCAAGGTCAAGAGCCAGTTGCTGGAGGAGACGTGTCTATTAATATCAGCGTCTCCGAGGGGTATAGGGATATCCGCGACTTCCTGGAGGAATACTTCCATTCCAAGGAAGGTTGGTCCCCCCAAGACCAAGCCCTCTATACTGCTATCACTTCAAACTCAGTCGCCAATGGGCGAGATATAATTCTTCTCCGGCTTGAGGGATGGGTAGAAGACCTTATCCATTCCCTCAACCCCAATGCCAATCGGAGGAAGGTTACAACTAGACCAACCGAGAGAATACAAGGTACCGGACGTCGCTCAGATGAGCGTGCTAAAGTTTATAAAACCGTACAGCAAATGTACTTTAACAACCGTAAGGAGCTAGCGGAATGCATCATCGATGACAAACCGCTAGCCTCCCCCGAGAATTTTCCGGACTTTGACGACGTACGTGCCAAGTTCTCTCGGCTTTTTAGCGATATATCCCCGCTTGACAATGAGCCAGTAGGGGACTTCAAAAACTCAGATGGCCGAATAAAAACCTTCCTCCCAATCACTGAGGCCGAAATCGCAGACGGAATAGCGAGCACTAAATCTAATGCGTGCGGGCCGGATAGGATCAGGCTTAGCCAACTAAAAGGGGAAATCATGCTGCGTAAGATGGTTCTCATGTTTAACACTATGCTCCTGTTCGGTGTCATCCCAAAGGGGCTTAAAGCTAGCAGAACAATATTGATTGAAAAAGGAGGCGATCCAAAAGAGGTGGATAACTGGCGTCCGATCACCATCTCCTCAACCCTTCTAAGACTCGTTAACAAAATCATGGCCAGAAGGCTAGCCGCTCTCCCGATCCACGAAAACCAAAGAGGTTTTAGACAGGTGGACGGAGTGCTCCTGAATACTATTACCATCGAGACAATTATTAAAACCTGTCGAAAGAAGTTAAAGCCATATTCCATCCTGTCTCTTGA
>JABXWE010010125.1:25000-39743 GCA_014611495.1 Limonius californicus
AGAATTATTATTGTTACTTAAGCCAGCATCTTTTGAGGTTTCTAACATTTTGCTGTAAATTAACATAACATAACCTCAAACCTAAACACACATTTTAGTAATTTATGTTTCTACATACCTTTGAGTAGTGCATAATGCAACAAGTCGTTTACCTCTGCTTTGAAACATTGTTGATATTAAATAATTAATTATTTCTCGACCATTTTATTACCTATTACGCTGCCGCGGTAACCAATACACGCGTACTTATAGTCCAGCACCATTAAAAAACACAGTATCTAGCACTTACTGTGTTTTTGCCAGAAATTTTTCACTTAATGTATTTTAAGTTGGTAATTTTATTAGAAAATGCAGTTACTGTGTTTTAGACAAAGCTGTATGTCCGAAATTAATGCAGATATGGCTACCAAACCCAATGATAAATATGCAGAAAAACACAGTATGTGCAAATACACCATAACACAGATTTCAAGAAAAATGTCAGTTACTGTGTTTTTGTTTGGGACAGCCGAAATCCATTCATCTAATTTTATTACTGTGTCGCCATTATTATGTGTTACTGATTTTTATTCGGCGGTAGCCTGAAGAATTTTTTGTAATCCATTTAGAAATAAAAACATATTTACTACAAATCACTAAGAAGTTCTTGAACACATTTGATATTTGATATTTGTAAAATGAGTGTGTTTCCGGTGCTTCGTTTTTACTTTGTACGTAAAACGAAAGCGTGACCGATTCATACGAAGTCAACAATGTGATAATAATGTAAATCAAAATGTATTACCAACAATATTGCCGGTAAACGTATTAAATAGTTTTAGTATATAGCTGCTACCACAAAAGGTATGTCACTGTTGATCTGCTAATGAGTAATGATACACCACCTTCTTGCCACACCGGCAAGTAACAACACATAATATTTTAATTATTTATAGCAAAACCTTTTATTGTTATTAGTTAAAAGCTCCCAATTTAACATTATCTGAACTCGTAAACCCACATGAAGCTATGTCATAAATTTAAAATACCCATTTTCACTGAAATACTATTACAAAACTTTATTAAACATCATCGAAACAGTTAACTTTCAAGTTGTTAGTGCATATTTGCCAGGAAACATATAAATAGTATAAGTTGATGTAGTTCTAAATCCAACTGTTTTTGCATTATTTAGTTGGTTAGGCAAATATTTTAAGTACTTTACTGCTCTGTCCTGTTGTAATAAATGAAAATTATTTTCTTAGAAAATATTTTTAATTAGCGTGGTTACTAAAACACATATCCACATACTATACAGCGTGAATTCTATAAGAAGATTGCATCAAATTTCTTAAATAGAACATCGCATATACGATAGTAGATAGTAGATATACTATGTTAAGAAACATAAAATTATCTTAAATTTGGTAAGAGTATTGATTGTATACAATTAATAATTGCTGTAGGAATCTCATGAAGTGTAAGATGTTATCAGATTCTGAAGAAATGCTTAATGTTCTGTCAACTATTATAGTTGCATTACGTAGAATTTGTCTAAGAAAGCTTGCGTTCCAACGTATTTTGCCATACCACTATCATGTTACCAGGTTCTTAAAAACTGTTAGCCTTTACAAGGCTAACGCAAAAAATCGTTAATACCGAAATGTATTTATTTTATAAAACCAATGTGAATAAATGCAAACCACATTTGAAAAATGAGCAAAGCCTCTGGTGACTTTTCAGTAACGAATGTAGGATTTTGGTCTTTCAGCAGTACATCACAAAATATGTTTAGAAATTTCCCTTTACATAAAAAAGGTTCTAATTTGAGAACTAAACAAAGTTCATTTATTAAATTAAAAGGTATACAAATTTATATATGTTGGGGCCGAAACTCGCAATTGGTCTGTATCAGTGTCAGCCAGGTATTAATCCGAAGCGGTCAATTCAGACTGTCCAAGCCCGAAATTATTTTGCCGCCAATTTTGTAAGCCGGCCATTATGCGTAACGATACAGGTTACTTGGCCTTTTCTAGAAATAAGTGGAGCTACACTGAGTATGACATGGTAGACGCACTTCATGTTGAAGGAAAAGGACTAATCAGGACGTGCAAAATATGTAGACTACATGGATGCAAAGTTCCAAAACAGTCACAGGTCTGAAGGTTTGCGTTTTATACAGTTAATTAATGTCAAATCGAGGAAACCATGATGGAGTATGTCAGCGTTTATATAAGCCCTTGTTTGGTTCAATAGCACAAGTGGGACCGGATGATTCACGCTTTCCGAAAGACGTGATGATAATTTAAAAAAGCTGCAGATGACTAACACACTTATTTTCGAGACAACAAGTAATAGATGAAAATATGATTTACGTTACGGTGCAACTCTGACACAGATGAAAGCAATATTCTTACCTAAAGTGAAAATATATTCGATGTTTCTGACAGTGCCAATACTGAGAGTTTCATTTACGCAGTTCCTGGGTAAACAAACAGGGAATGCGATAAGAACATACTGGCCACGACAGGTAAGTGACATGCAACAGATAATGAAACACAGACTTACTGATCTGTCAATAAATATTGAACACCAATCCTCCAGAAGGATCCAGGCTATTATACTACGCCCAACCAGCCTCTCTGTTATTCATAAGAGTGGCAGGTGGAGGGGGGACGTGCCCCTGAACCCCACATGCGAAGAGGAGAGTATAATTAGCGCCTACTCCTCCACGTAAAAGTCAGTCGAAATCATTCTGACATTGACATTGCATTCATAATAACAATAAAAATTCGATGTAGGCGCATTTTCGATGCAACCTCTGCCGACTGACTACCTCCCGTATGATTGCTGGATAAATAATGATTAATAATGCTACACACATTATCTACTCAATAGCTACTTATATTCACTAAGCTACTGTTTCCAACAACTACTTACATAGACACACCTATCCACATATAATTATAAGTACATAATACGCAAACATTCAGGTAAATACATATAATACTTTATAGGTTGTAAACCATAACCTCGCCAAGGACGCTACTGCTTATACTAACTGATATTGCCATTGCAGCCCATATTTATATATGAACATATAAGTGATAAAAATTCGCACCTTGCCTCAGCTTAGAAGTAATCGCATCGCAATTAGTTACCACCCAAAGTTATGAAAGACTACCGTTTTTAACATCTAGTACCTATGGGTAGATTCGAATGTCTTTCTTGTATTTGATTTAGGGCCGGTCTTTCAATGTACTGATAAAGTTGTAGACAAGCTATCGACCACATTTATCGGCCGGATTGTATTTTCTGTCTTTCAATTGTCCGATAGCCTAGGTCAGAGCTTATTCTAGAAGATAAACTTATCGGGCAGTAGAAGTAGCCGATAGTGCTTTATCGGTTGGATAACCCAGCTACGAGTGTGCACGAGGCGATACGAAATATTTCGAGTGGATGTAAATAAACTAAACATAACCTAAGACAAAGTGTTTATAAAAATAGTGTTTAGTTTTCTAGTGCAGTTCCTAACAATGAAAGAATTTTTGGATGTAATTTTAGAAATTGAAGAAGTGGAAATTGTAACGATTTGAATCCAGACCGAAGGCTGCACATGGTTGGCGATCGTTGTAATCATTTTGATTTATGGGATGAGTTTGATTTTTTCCGCAGATTTAGGTTAAAGAAAGCCACAGTTCAAACACTACTGAAAGAAATACAAATAAATTTAGTGCATCCTACAAATAGGTATTATTTATACCAAATAATAGAGTATTAGTTATGTAGACGCTATTTATACCGGAACTGTTTGTATTTCAGAAACCATTGTGTAACACCCATGGAGCGGTTGCTTCTAACTTTGCGATTGCAAGCGGCTCATTATATATTTCTGCAGGGGATTTTAGTGGCGTTAGTAAAGCTACTACAGGAAAAGCGATTGTAAGAGTTACACATGCATTTACAAATTTCCGGCCCAGATATATTTTACTACCTACCACAGAAAGAGAAAGGAACACATTAATAAACGGGTTTTACAGATTTGCCCGCTTCCCAGGTGTGATTGGTGCTGTTGACTGTACTCATATCGAATACAATCACCTGGTATGATTTATTAATTTACATAAAAATATAACTTGTTAATTAAATATTTTCTTACAGGTGGTAATGCTGCTGAAAATTTTAGAAATAGGAAAGGATATTTTTCTACTAGTTAAACTGTAGGTCCCCCGTGTTTCTACCTTAGCGCTGAGGAGAAACACGTGGCAGAGAAGAGGCCGATGCCCAGCAGTGGGACGGAAAGGCTGTTGATGAATATATAAATGTGCAAGCTGTATGCGATGCAAACCTGAAATTTATTACCTTGTAGCACGGTGGCCTGGGGCTTCACATGACAGCACCATTTTTTACAACTCACGGTTCAGAGCATTGTTGCAAAATGGCGAAATGGAAAATGCTTTATTAGTGGACGACAGTGCTTATGCTGTCCCCACTTACTTAATAACGCCATTACAGCAACCGCACACACCTGCAGAGAAACTGTTTAAAGAAACCCAAATTCGAACACGCAATGTTATTGAGCGGACGTTTGGGGTATGGAAAAGACATTTTATCAGTGGGATTGCGTTGTCATATTCCCTTAACACAAGCAATTATTGTAGCAACAGATGTTCTACACATTTTAGCCAGGATAGAAAATGAAGAACTACCACCCGATGAACGACCCAATGAAGACATTGCAGAAAATTTTGTAATAGAAATGAATCCAGTTGCAACAGCTCGTGCTCGTGATATAAGCGCGCAAAGGAAACTTGTTGCATATTTTGATACCTTATCATAAAATATATATATTATTATAAATAATTAATAACTAAGGAGGAAGAAAAATAGGTAAATAAAATAAGATTAATTAGTAATTAAATTAAATTTTCTTGCATACTGCAATCCTATTTATCATTTGAATGAAGACTGTAATAAATAATAAAAATTGGGCGCCAGGTGACAAATTAAAAACTTGCCTGCAAAAATTAATTTAAAAATATACCACGGTATAGCTCTTGAGCATAATTACAACGTCACAGAAGTCAGTCCTTAACGTTTTGGAATTCTGTGAAAAAAAGGACATATAAAATGTATAACCAAATACGCAGCGAATTTCAGTTGATTCAACACGTCAGCCGTTATGCGTATTAACCTATAAATGCCTTATAAACTCTTAAACATATTTCAAACAGTTTTAAAAATTATTTGATGGTGTTCTCTTCTGTCCTCTGATGCTCTCGTATTTTCCTACATAGGTATGTAATGTTTGGTTTACCTTATTGAGCAGTATCTTCATCCATATGTAAATATTTTTAGGTCCGACGTTGATCTTCAAAACAGCCCTCAGGTAGCGATGCAGTAGCGTCCCAAAACTCCGACGTGCAGCCGCCAATTCTTCAAACTTCGACTTGGATTCAAATTTCTCGAAATTACCTTTGTAAGTTTTACTAGCTCACTCTTTATTTAAAGAAACTCGTTTTAACTTTAATAGACGTATTTTATTATAATAAACGAAATAAATCAGTTTTAAATTTCAGGAACATAAAGAAATGCTTGTAGTCTCACGTAATTACAAAACTGCTCTCCTTACATTGTTTTATCAACAAAACTCCTTAACAACGGGCAAAATCTCCTTAACAACGATGCCAAAATTATACAAATATAATCAAAGTATACTTGGATCAAATTACAAAATTGAAATTCTTATTTTGACAGGTAAATAATAAATATAAAAATGTTCATAATTTAACGGGGTCACTTTCCAAACAAGTTTTGACTTTCTAAACACATTATACAAATCCGAATTCAACCTCTTAAACACACGATTGTCCAAAACACATTTCCACAAACTGTTCCGATAATGCAGCAAATTCCTTCGTGGTTTACTAAATATCAGAGCTACGCTTAAAATTGAGTTCGAGGCATTTTATTTTATCTTCCTACATGTGTTTCTTTGCATATATAATCATTTAAATAAGAATATTTCACAATAATTCTTTTTATCATAGGTTTATATCAAAATACGAGTTTGGCAGTGTTTCCAACCAGGCAAGAAGTTATCTGCGTTATGGTCTGCCCTTTATTATTCATCAGAAGGAAACCGAATTTCAAGACATGATAATAATGAACGAATATCCTTAAAAAAACAACTAACGAACTAACGAGTCAAAATTCATCACATAAGCCCTCTTTTGAAATTTAAATCAAAATAATGTTCCAAAATAATTAACTTAACATGTTAATTTATAAATGAGAATCTATTTGTTTTTTTAATTATTTTTAATTTAAATGCAAAACATTCTTTGTTGTCCATAATGACATTTGACATTTATAACTCAAAACAATAAAATAGGATGTCAGTTGCAAATTGTACAAACTTTCATAACCTCAAACATGTTATGTATGTCAAATAAACTTCAAAAACAGAATCTTTGCTAGTCTTATAATAATGAATTAACCTATTTATATTATTGTTTTTTTTTAATTGTGACTATAATAGTTATTTATTATACAAGTGTCTTACTTGGCATATAAGTCACGCAAGAAAATATTAGGCCACGAGGCGATAGCCGAGTGGAATAATTTCTTGAGTGAATTATATCCAAGTAAGACACGTGTGTAATATAGTATTTTATCCAACACACAAATTCTATTCGCAAAATAAGGATTTGAAAATTTGACAGTTTAATTAAATTATTTTGACACTTTCTGCTAAAGCTGGAAATGGAATCCTATGAGAAGGCAATGGTTGCTAAGCTTTTTTGTTTGTTGCTAATGTAAATTTATTTACTTTCTTCACAATTTTTTGAAGTAACGATGCTTTCCGATTTGTAATGGAGAAAATTCGGGAAGAAGCTGCTAAAGCGTCTTCGAAGATTGTTCCTCAGAAATCAAAAAGTGCGTACGACAAAGAATTTAATGAATTCAGTGCCTGGTGTAGTGAGAAAAAAGTCGACAATGTGTTGGAAGAAGACGTTTTTCTAGCGTACTTCCTTAATGTTTCCCAAAGAGTCGCTCCTTCTTCAATGTGGACCAAGTATTCGATGCTTAAATCTACACTAAAGCAATATAAAAGGATCGATATATCAAAGTATACCCAACTTACTGCATTCTTGAAAAGTGTATCAAAAGGTTATAAACCCAAGAAATCTAAAATTTTGGAGAGGGAGCACATAGAATTTTTTTTGAAAAACGCACCTATCAAGGAATGTTTGCTGGCGAAGGTATAATGTTTCATGGTTTAATATCAGTATAACTAATTTTTATTATTGTTTGCAGGTGGCATTAATTATTGGAATTTCTGGAGCTTGTCGTTGTGATGAGCTCGTCAAATTAACCATTGATAATGTACACGACAGAGGGGCGTACTTTTTTGTTTCTATCCCGGATACAGAAACTTACACTTCTCGAAGCTTCACCATCATTGAAGAAGGATATTCCGTGAATGCCCTAGATTTAATAAAAAAATACTTATCTCTGAGGCCAAAGAATACACCACATCGAAGATTTTTCGTCAACTATCAGTTTGAAAAATGCACGATTCAGCCCGTTGGAATAAATAAACTGTCACAAATACCTCGTTGAATTGCAAAATTCTTGCAATTGCCAAAACTAGTCTTACACCGGGCACTGTATGAGACGCTCTTCTGCCACAGTTTTGGCTAATGCAGGCGGCGACATTATAAAAGTCAAACAACTAGGAGGCTGGAAGTCGACTTCAATTGCAGAAGGCAATATAGAAGAATCCGTTTCCTCTAAAATTGACCTCGCGAAGAAAATTCAAGGTAGCAGCTCCACTTCAACAGAACCAAACATCGAACCATCCGAATGTGTGCCATCTGTGCAACCTGGAAGTGAGTCTACGTTTGTTGGTACTACTTCCGATTCGAATAAGCCTTCCACCGTTGTAAATATGTCGAGAGGTGAATCAAATAATTGTTTAGCGTTCACTATTAATATTAATATTAGTGTTAAATAAGAGTTAACAATAAATGATGGTTTGACCTTGAAATGCGCCTTCAATAAATAATAGTGAGTTAGACTTGTAACTTACTAGTGAGTTAGAATTATAATCAACTAGTGGGTTATAAACCACATTACTTGTTCGAAATCACCATAGTTATATCGCTTTTATACGTGTGTGTTGGATAAAAAAATAAAGTGTTATGGTCTGTCAGTCATTCAAGGCATCCTACATATGAAAACCCAAAGAACATCGAAAGGCAAAACAAAAATGTTTAACGGCAAGTAACATATGAAATTTTGAATTTTATAAATTTCAATTTTTATTTGAACCTCGTAATTTTCTATACTGGTAGAATTTTAGTCTTCTAAAGATGCAATTTGTAAAGCTTATTCTCAATATCTTCTTCTTCGAGTGCTTTACCTCTTATGAGAGGTAGCGATCTTCTCTACTATGCCTGTATTGCGCGTTTAGAGTGCCACAGACCTAGAGGACCTACAGCTTAACGTGGACTCCGAACCACGGAAAGTGTAAACACTTCTATATCAGAGAAAATTTACTAGGCAGAATACCTCGTTGGTTTGCCATTGCCTTGCGAGGGAGAACGGCCATTAAAAATCCGATGTTCCTGTACTGGGAATTGAACCCAGGACTTTCAGCTTAGAAGTTTAACGCACTAACCTCTAGCCCAAGTATTAATTACCAGAAATTAGGAACTATTATTTACATCAAGTTCTCGGACTAACCACCCAGGACAAAAATACATGCCTCACAACGTCTTACCATTGATTTCCTAATAAGTTGAAAAATACCAGGAGTACGAGTAGTGTTAATCAATTGAAAACCATGCACGATTCGCATTCGGGAAACCCCGTAAAAAATAATCACATGGAATGCAATCGGGGTAACGTGGAGGCTATGCAATTGGCCTTGTTCTACCAATTCAATGGTTATGATAATTGATGTGCAGTAAGACTAAATGTGTAAGAGCAAATTCATGCATGAACCATAAATTACGTTTGTAATGGAACTCCTCTAGCAATAGGTACTCCTAACTGTTTTTGCCTATAATTTTGACTATTAAGAGTCGGCAGTAAAAACATTGGTCTAATCAAGTATCTAATTATTAATATGTACATAAAACATACAAAGAAAAAAGTCTAGTGGAGTGATATCGGTGGCTATCTATGCACAGCTCCTCTTCCAATCCAATTTCGTTCACATGCATTATTTAAGTATTTCCTAACAATCCAACTGTAGAAATCAGGACAGTCATCATCTGAGCACCAAACTTTTTGTAGACATATTCCTACAATCCAGACAAAATGTTTGTAGGAAATTCAAGTAACGTTGTCCAGTTAAATGTTCATGGAAGAAGTGTGCTCCAATAGTATGGTATCCAGCAGATTGCCACACCAAGCATTTACAGAAAAACTCTTAGAAATTGTAATCATGTGAGTAATAATGCGAGTTATACCTATGCGCTTCCCCATTGTTTAAGAATATTGCATCATCGCTAAACAATACACGTTTTACTTAAGATAGATTCAAAAGGAGTTGATTCTGAAAGAAATATCAAAATTGCACTGCCATTTTCATCATTCATGCAGTTCCTAGACCAAAGAAACGCAATAGGCATTAAATACATTTGGCATTAAAATTCTTCTGAGTTCTTTTGAAGTTCTACTAATACCCACATTTGTGTGTAGATTTCTTTGACTCACATGGGGATTTCCATTCACTACCTCTGACAATGCTAATTAATTTTTCATGTTCGCAATCGTTCTAAGCCTACATTGTCTGAATTTAACAAATTTACATTCGTATTTTAAACAAGTCTAAAAGCGTTTAAATGTTTATGAGACGGTGGTCTTCTAGTTGGGTGGCGCCTGTGTTTTCTAGTTTAAACAAGTTAAAATATTTTTAGCACCAAGAATCTTTTTTATGGACACCTTATAACTAAAAATTACTGAGTTCCTTAAGTAATAATGTACGTATGTCTGTACCTACTTACAATTAAACACATTTAAATGCCTGCACATTCAATTGTGTCGTATTTAAGCAGTTTTGACAATATAATAATTTTGCTGTGCTATGCAGGGTGTGCATAAATTAACGAAAAAGCTACACTTGGCAATGTTCTTTGTAACATTCTTCATTCGTCTGCTTGTAAACATATAGTTACAATCTTCGTGGTATCGTTTGCATTACTCGCTCCTGTATTTCTGGTGCAATTTCTAATACCGCCGCGTTTATTTTGTTTCTAACTTCGTCAGCGTTTGGTGGAAGCGTAGCAAAAAGCTTTTCTTTAATAAAGTCCCAAACAAAAAAGGCTAAGTCGCGGGCCATAAAATGGGACCGCCGTGACCAATCCATCTGTTTGGAAAGTGTTCCTCCAACCACTCTCTTAGATTACGGCCAAATTGAGCAGCAGCTCCATTATGTACATATACTATATCATATTAGATAGTATGTTCAATGGAATCTCATCAATAACTTGTTCGAAAACATTGAAGTATTCATCGATATTAAGACGATTTGGTAGAGAAATTGGTCCAACAACCCTGTGGTGTATTATGCCCAGCCACACATTACAAAAATTCAATCGGTATATGTTATCATTTATATATTATAACTTTGCAGACATGATATGGATAAAGGTTTTCTAGTAGTACCAAATGTACGGTCTTGTTACTCGAAATATTTAATGTTGTAGCTACTTGCCGGTACTCACGGAGGGATCTTGTGTGTTGCGTCTAAAATTTACTCTTCCAGTTGTATTAGGCGCCTTTGCCTTGGTCGACCAGCGTTGGCATTTTTTTGACAAACGATCCATTTTCACGTAGACGTTGGCCCAGCCTTCGAAATACATCTCCTCTAGGATGCTTCCGGTTTGGAAAACGTGCACGGTACTCTTGTTCTGCCATGTTAGCATTTCTATTACAGAAACCGTATGCCAAGTACATATCGGCATACGCAATGAACCTAAAGATCACTATAAGTGAACGAAATTAGACAACAAAAAAGAAACACAGAAACACAAGAACACAGAAACACAAGAACACAGAAACACAAGAACACAGAAACATAAGAACACAGAAACACAAGAACACAAGAACACAAAAACACAAGAACTAATAAAAACTATACAAATAATCAGAAATTACATAAAATTAGTTCAAGCAAATCGAATTAATTTGATTTTGTAGTGTCCAAATTTGCCAATACCATGGGGACTACTTATTGTTTTACAATGTTGTAAAATGTATTTTGTATGAAAATTAATAAATGTTTAAATACAAACTTTTGAGACAGAAAGACCACATCTACGAAAAGATAATATCCAGAATTCGTCCTTTTTCTAAATTTCAGCTTTTCCTATCAACAGATATCGATTAATAGCGCATATTAAAAGACCGGATGTCCAAACTTTGGGGACCTCTTGCAGAACGCAAGAAGCGTGGTATAACATTTGTATATTAGGATTTTCAACTTAGGATTTTACGATGAACATCGCCACTTGTAGCTTTTTCGTTAATTTATACACACCCTGTACATCGAATTTTCTGTATAACGAATATTTGTGATATATGAAAGTTCGACTACACTAATAGGTACATCCGAAAAAAAAAAAGCAACTTGGACTACAAGATTACCAAACTCATAAATCTTTCAAAATCTGGACGAAAACAAAAACACACTTAAAAAGTCTGACACGAAAAAGTGTTTAGAATTTCGCAAAAAAAATGATAAACATCGAAACCTATTATGACACGGCCACATCCCACAGGGAGAGCAACCCATTAAGAAAAACAGGAAAATATAATTTCCTAGTTTGAACCGCAGGGGATCTCGTGGAACAAGCTCCTTTTAGCAATCCATCCCCACCCTACAAATAGAAGTTGCGCGAGTAAGTCGCCCCTTTTTGTATCAAAACTAGATTCGTATGTATTTTATATAAGTGCTACCGTCAATAAAGGGAGAGTTTTGAAATACATGAGTTAGTACCAAAAGTGCTCTGTGATGCTTACACAAATTTTTCAAACAGGTAAAGATGCTGTTAGTGACCAACTTTGGTAAATATTTGCAAGCTAATTACGACAATTGTGAATTTTTAATATTATTTCACTTATATTTTCAAATTTCTATCAATATAGCGATTTTGTTAACATTAACACTATATTACTATGGTAATGAACCTACTAAAAAAGGTGCCGCTTATTAAAAATGTCCATCTAAACTTAATTACAACTTCGTATCTTTTGAATTAAACTGTTAACCTTTTATGCATGATGTAATTGTAGCAACACAACAAGCATGGACCACTCCAGTGCTTCTAGCGATCCTAGCCAACATGTGTCTTGATCCGCATTTATCTTCCGCAAATAGTAAAATGGCAGAGGCTGCAAGTGCTTCAGATGAATGTCAAGTTACACCAGTAATACACGTTTTGCAATACCCAGGATGTGTTCCAAAACCTATTCCAAGTTTTGCCTGCATAGGTCGTTGTGCTTCGTACATCCAAGTACAACTTGTAACAAAATAAGATAAGCTGTGGTACTGATGTTTGTTTTCCAGGTCTCTGGAAGTAAAATTTGGCAAATGGAACGGTCCTGTATGTGCTGCCAAGAGTCTGGAGAACGTGAAGCTTCAGTATCCTTATTCTGTCCAAAAGCAAAACCTGGAGAAAGGAAATTTAGAAAGGTTGGAGAATTTAATCAGTGTGTATCGTTATGAAACTTTATACATAATAAGACTTTTGATTATTTACCGCGATTCTTAATAAATCCCTTACACAATTTTATTGCTATATTTCTATAGATTATTGTATTATCAAAATTATAAACTTGCGCAGAAAAAATCAAAGTCTAATTATTAGATGTCTAATATTGATTTAGTAAAGAACTTATCTTCAAAGGTTTATCGTAGTCGAAGATCCATTAGATAGTCCAAGTGCTCCTGCTGAAGATGGCACTTAGGCATTAAAGTTTTCTAAATAGTTTATTGGTAAAAACCTTAGATCATATACATTTACATGGATAATACTACTCCATAAGAAACTAGGTACGTCACTGTTGTAAGGATCCCAACAAACTTTTTTTATCTGTCTCTTTTGCCGTTGCATGGCATCCAATAATGTTGTTTTACTTGTACCCTTTTCAATTGGCGCTCACTCAGTTGCTGTTGACGTATGGCGAGACTTACACAAATTAAACTGTCGGTGAGAAAAGTCACAACAACAGCGCATAACCTGCAAATGTGGAAACGTTTTGTGTTATTCAAATCTTTAATTTTAATCTAAAATGGTGCGAATATGCGTTATTTGCAGTGCTCCTCAATCAAGGAATTGTTTGTTTTCATTTCATCGGTAAGTATTTCTATTTCTATAGTTTATAAAACCCACATTTTTGAGAATTAACCACGTGCAGTTGTATTGTTTATATTTAAAGCTAACAGATATTCAATTCTTTAAAATTCATTTCAAAGATTTGATTACTTATGTACGTACCTATTGCAGGTTTCCTACAAATAAAGTACGTACTGATTTGTGGTTGAAAGCATATAATTTGAAAGAATGTCACATTAAGCCAGATTCACTTATATGTTCTAAACATTTTTCTGTTGAAAGCTATGACGAAGAAACCTATTGGCCAAAAAAGAAGTTGCGTGTTTCGGCAGTGCCTTTTTTGCCTGATATCACAACTTCTGTTCAAATTTCTACCATAGATCTTGTCTCAGCATACTACGTTTTAAAAATAAATATTTGACAGTTATAGAGGTGTCAAATAATTAATTTTGAAAAATGGCAAGAATGGTTTTGTCGCAAGATTTAAAAGACTGCGATAATTGCCCTGGTTTATATTAGTTATATCAAATACTTTAATATGTTATATTTACTACATATTTAAATTTTCCGCCGTACAACACGCGTGAGCGCATGCGTAAATTGCAAAAGGGTACAGAGAAAGATGGTAGATATGATTTATTTGTATTAGGAAGAGAAGGAACAAAAATAGTTTGTCTGTGATATCTTTACAACACCCCTTACAATCTGTTGTCATATCCATGTAAATGTGTATGATCTAAGGTAAAAACACTTTTATAAAAGTTTCTGTATTTAAATCACCACCTCCGTTCAACCCAATTGACTAAACACTAAACAGTGACTTTTCAGTTTGAAAATGTTTAAATATTTACTTTACTTTTAATTTAGTTAAATATTTTACATTGAATTTGATACACTCTGAACCTCAATAGAATTAACATAATGATACGTCCGATTCAAAACCACGTTTTCTATAGAATTTGCACATCAAACGCCATCTATTCTGTTGTCACCAGAAATAAACGGATATAGCATCAACTTTGGTTTTTAGACCCAACACCTATTGTACCGTGAGTTCAAAAAGTAATTACATAAGGGTTGGCCATGAAAAAAAAAGTAATGTCAACAGCAAGCTTTAAAATTCATTAACTGTCATCACTGTTATATACCATTGGCTGTGCCTAAACGTCAATTGGTGTATAAAGCTTGCATTAGACATTATTTTATTATTCCATGGCCAACTGTTATGTAATTACTTTTTGGACTCACGGTATTTATTAATATTCAGGAAGAGCGTTTTATATACCGTGAGTTCAAAAAGTAATTACATAAGGATTGGCCATGAAAAATAAAAGTAATGTCAACAGCAAGCTTTAAAATTCATTAACTGTCATCACTGTTATATACCATTGGCTGTGCCTAAACGTCAATTG
>JABXWE010010126.1:0-17297 GCA_014611495.1 Limonius californicus
AGAGTCTCTAGACCGCTTCTCGAGAGTGCAGATAAATAAAACAGACCCCTGGATACCGACGTCTTCAACTGCAGTTACCCAGGTCTTCGTTATCCATCCCAGGACTACGAAGCTGTTCCGGAAGAGTAAACTTCGTAACAAATCTGGCGCCCGAGGCAATCTCCGCAATTGCACGTAATAAGCAGACGTGCAATTGACTCCGTTAAGCCGAGTAAAAGTAAAGAGCGTCACAACATTTAGTAGTTATGTTTAAAATGACTTCTGCTTCAATTCGTTAACTAAATTGATATGAAGAATACTGGAAAACCACCACCAATGTCTCGAATTTCTGATGGTGGAGCTAGGATCTGTTTGTATGAAACCTTTACAATGAAATCTGGAAAAAATAAAAAAACTATAAAATACCTAGTCCTGTACTGACGGTCAAAACAAATAACTAGGAAATAAAATAACCACAATAGGAATAGTATTCAGGGGGTTCCAGACCCTCAGGACCCCTCATTACGCCCCTGAGTATGAAAAAAGTAAAAGAGAATTAACTCACGAGTATTACTTGTAGTGGAGTTCTATCCTTCTATCCTTTTTGGCAAATTCGTCAATTATAGAGTTATGAAAATTTGTTTCTTGAGATAAATCTTTGATAAGTTCCTTTTCAATGGATAAAATTGCCAAGTGAGCTAATCTTTCTTCACCAGTGGAATTTCTAACAAAGTTTTTAACTCGCTTTAATACAGAGAAGCTTCGCTCTACAGATACACTTGTTGCAGGTATTGTCAACACTAATTCACAGAGTTTTGAAACTTCACTATAAGCTTCATCCAGTCCTGTTTCCTTGAGAAATTCCAACATTTTTGAACAATTGTTTGCTTTTGCAGAATCTTGAGAAGCATATAATACAGATAATTGAGAATGTATAGCAAAGACATCATAAAAGTTACCGTAATGTTTTTTATAGAATTGAAGGCTTCTTCCGGAAAACGAGAGTTGCCATATTTATCGAAATTACATAGCTCCACAAATTTTAACTGGCAAAGATTTTTAAATCTCTCGTGCAGTTGCTGAGAAATGTTGTCAAGATTTAAAAAAAAAAGTCGCCTATAAGAAGTTTCAATGTTGCCCACATCATCAATCCTAATTTGTCTCCTTCTGGGTTACATATTATCTTCAAGCTGATTTGTTTCTTGCCAGATACTTTCAAACTCATTCCTTAGTTTATTAATTTGGCTTTCGAATTCACCAATTTTTTGAACACAGAATCCAATATCATTAGATTTAGTTTGTAAAACATCATATAAGATATCTGTATAAGGAAAAATCTCGGAAAATATTTTAAGCAAGAAGTTAAAATCAAAATCGTAACATCAGATAACCCCTCGAAGAGTTGGCGGTTTCAGGGTCCCATTGGTCGTCACGTTCCAAAACATTTTCAAAAAGTTCTATTAAGGGTTGTCGATATTGGGAAACTGTTTTCACTAATCTACCATTATAATTCCATCTAGTGGGAGCAACACGTGGAAATCTTTTTTGCACTGTAGCATCCAAGGCTTGTGTTCGTTTTGAAGATTTTGAGAAAAAAGAGGCCATTCCACTCAAGGTTTGGAAGAATACCTTACACTCTTTATTGAGTGCTACTGATTGAGCAAGAACTAAATTTAGCCTATGTGCAAAACAGTGCACAAAAATTGCATTTTGAAATGTCGCCTTAACTTTCGCTTGAAGCCTCCCAAATGTCCAGCCATCACAGCAGCCCTATCATAGCTCTGAGCGACAAGTTTGGAACCACAATCAAGCTCGCTAACAATATCAAAAACATGCTTGCACATCCCATCGGCAGTTCTAACCAAAAACCCCCAGAATCGTTCTTGCACTTCTCCAGTGTCTTTTACATAACGGAGAACAACAGACAGCTGGCTCAAATTAGTGACATCGGTAGTTTCATCTAAAACTATAGAAACAAAATGTGCGCTTTTGATTTCATCTTTAATTTTTTTCAAAACAACACTTGCCACAGCATTTATTAAGTCGTTTTGAATTCTATTAGACATTCCTCGAAACACGGTAGAATGATCCAAATGATTTTTCAATACCTAGTTCATCATATTTCATCATCATCAGCTGACATGGAGCTGACTCGAAGGCCGATCCTGGATACGCCAGGCCCACCCCATGCCAGTAAGGTAGGTAGGAAGTGTCGGGATAGGGTGGGATCGGGTGGGGCATTGCACAACGTGAGCATGTCTGCAATGCATACCGCAAAACACCGTTGTGGCAACACCAGGTAGTTAGTAAGATACGCCTCAATGGGATGTTGAGTACGTACCCGAGACCGTTATGCTCTTAAGCAGTTGAGCCTACTAACTTTGATAAAGGACTACAATGGCCGCTCAAGCCTGTGACACTTAGCTTTTAACTGCGTTCGAAGGTCCCTTCTGTGGGTTGTGGCCTGTGTCGGTCTCGTTATGTCGCACCTTGTAGAGACGGCAGTGGTCCTCCCCTCTCCCTTCCCCTTGTGGATTGTCCCGCACGGTCACTCTAATTTATCCCCCAAAATATTGCGCTAAACTAAAGCAATTCTCCACTCAAACGTAAGTCAAGTCCCTAATGCGGGAACCACTAATCTGAGCACCGTAGAACTCTGATTATTCCCCTAAGTATAAGAAATGCGTAATGTCGGAAGAAAAAATAATAAACTGTGCCTATTGTATAAAACTTTTAAAACTATATTCCGATATTTCCATTTTTCCGACTGCCGCTTCTCGAACTCCACTGATTTGTAAACTGACTGTACCTATTAAACTAATTTTAGAACTACACCTGTGACTTCGCTTACTGAATCACCCCTGAATGAGCGTGATTACAACTGCTAATCGTTATTGTAACTAACCAACTTGCTGAACTGCTTTAAATGAAATCCCGTAATTTATCTAATTTGAATAACTTAATGAACGTAATTTGAGCCCTTATGATTTAAACCTAATTGAATGGACTTGTGCAATTATTTCCTATTATAATATATTCCGTCGAATGTAATCCTACCGGATCTAATAGCTGTAATTGTTTGTTTTTAGCCGTCAACTAACTGTCTTATGAATTCCTGAGAATTTACCACGATCGAGGAGTGAAATGCGAGCACGTCTGGTCACGTCAAGCGGTCGGCACGAACTCCTTTTCAATAGTTCATCATATTTAAATAAAAAATCTGCCAAGTCCATAAAATTTCCCCTATTTACACTTTTATTATGTCCCCGAAAACTAAGTTCATGTTCTCCAAGAAAACAAGTAATGTCAACAAGTCGCTGTAGTATTTCACGATTTCTTTTCACCAAAATATTATGCTGCCTGTGACTAACTTCAAGCTGGTTATCTAAAGTATGATCAATTCTGGTTTTCCCGAAAGTCTTTTCTTTTAAAACTGCTTCCAAATGTGTTTTTGTCAAAGCATGTCTTTTAATAGATTTGTGCAAATTGTTTAAATCTGAATAGCCCCCAGAAGTCCAAACTGTTTTTTCCTTTATATTAAATAATAGGCAAGGCCTACAAAATAATTTTCCTAGAAACTTGCAGCCTGTCAACCACTTACAATTATCGTAGACTCTTTTGTTAAAATATCTCATACATTTGGTCGACTTTGATTGAATTTCCAGTATCGGTTCTGCCCTGCCTGTAGAGATAACACTACACTTTTTTTTGAAAATTAATTTTCGAAAATCCTTGTTTTATTAATTCGCACACAATGCAACAATGTTCCCTTAAATCACCACTTTCAGCTTGATCCTGGGAGTCTGTACTTGTACCCAGTTGTGGATTTACTTCCATCGCACCCGAAAAACTAAACTAAACACAAAATCAAAACTTTCTCGATTGAATGCCTAATGCTAATTATTTACAGCGCACATACCCGAATCAGGAAAGGAATTATTCAATAACTTATATCTCGAAACGTGGCTCTGCAGAAGTAGATATTAGCGAAACGAAACCATTCGCAACGCCGGACTGTGGCAGTCAATCAGAGAACTGCTGGATTCAATTTTCATATTGCATCCAGTCACGATACACATACGCATACATCCATACAGTGTATGTGTATCGTGCATCCAGTGCATCACGTAAGCTATTCTTATCGGCAGCAGTTTACTGCAGGCAGCATAGGCCTAATAAGGCGATTCATTTATTGAATTGCATCCACTTGCACCGTTATCTTGGGCCGCCCGGCGCGGCGCGCCCGGGGAAGGCTGATAAGCTTTGGATTCAACGTATACAGGTGCACCCGCGTCGTTGCCAGCAATGGTACTTCATAAAAATTTACAGAATTTTGAAAAGTTGTAGGAATTCGAAAGCAAAACTTGGAAATTCACTTAAAATATATACATTTAACTGCTAGCAGGAAATTTTAGGGGATGCATTGCTTCCCTTGCATCCATGGACCGCACGCCGCTGATTCTGTGCCAGATCATACAGGCCTAGGTTACCAATGGCTGCGATTCAGAATGTAAATATCCTAAATGACTTACTGGGTTTTAATATAAAGGAAGTTCTGTAACATCACTTCTGCGGTTAAACACTTAGCACACATAAAAAATTATACAGAAAAGTTAGAATACATAAAGTCCAATTAATACTTTATTGATTTAAGACAAAGTTAAATAACTTTTTCAAACAGAGAAAGAAAAGGTTATTAGCGCTTCTATTTAGTACCTATAAATCGTTTCATTTACTTTAATTGAGTGTTGCCATCAGCTACATGCTTAAAATTCACACTAACGATTACTTAATGAAACACCTACAAAAATCCACACATCACATGGTACACTTGTGTTGGACTATTTTTAGAATAAATTACAATGCGGAACATAACCGTAAAGAATTGGAATTAACAATAAAAACAGTTACTAAAGTAAAACAAATATGATAACAAAGAGTAAACCATAAATGTAGTTGTACTACAGTTGAAGGGCAGATACATGAAGTATTAAACAATACTGGAACAGTTTTATTATAAATCGCTGTTATGCAATTGAAGCCTTTACAAATTTTCCACTCTCCTATTGTGCACTAACTTCGCCATCTAAAATTATCAATAACCACAAGCCACGGCCAAGAAGAATAGCATGTAGTTTTAATTCCTAAAAGTTAGCCTAACTTTTTGGTTACTTAAGTATTACTTTTGACTCCTGCTAGCTTTTAACCTTAGATTTGACAATATGCAACAGTTTTTGAAGCGGGATTAACATACATACCTATATTCAACTTAACCTTTGGAAAGATTGCATAATGGTTATGTTTTGTACTACCATTACTGCATGTAACTCAAGTATTTTAGGAAATACAATTAATTGGGCTTTTTTGTTACAATGTAAAACTGAGAGTTGGAACTAATTACTTCTTTATATACTAATTAGCTATTCTATGAGCTACTTATAGCAAGCCCTTTAAAATAAGTTTTAATGTTTCCCTTGAAATCAATAATAATTCTCCAACATATAGGTGCGGTTGGATACTAATATGAATTTATTTTTCACCAGTACTATAACCTTTTCAGGGGATTAAACTGCAGAATTACCCCCTCAGTATGCATTTTAACAATTTCTTTCTATTAATTTATGAAATAGTGGATATTACACTTTGATGTTATATTTTACATACTACAGAACAGAAATTTTTATGTAATTACAAAATTATTTAAACAATACAGCAGCAGTTTAAATAACCAATTAATTTTGCTAATTACTTGATACAATTTTTTGACACTACTATAATCAATTAATTTATAATGCAATTAATATTGATCCAATATGAGTGATGTTTGTATTGCATTTATAATTTAGTGTTTACTCTTCTGAAATGGTCTTTCAGTTTATCAACAGGTTTACCACTAACCTCCCTAAACAGAGCAATTTTCCTTAGATGAGGAACAATATATCATGGAAAAAATAAAGTTCATATAGTTCCAAGACTAAGTAAAAACAAAAGTTTAGATCGGCAAAAGTATTTTGGTTGAAGGAAACAGCAACACCGGAAAGTTTACTTTACAGATGGTGTCAATGCGTAAGTTGTATCTGAGAAACTGCAACTAATATTTATACAGAGTGCCTATTATACCAGGTACACTTCGGGGATATTTAAAAGTCAGGTGTAGGTCAGCTAAATGGGACAAAGTTGTCTGCTTAGGAGTATGATTTAACCTATTGTTGTTTCCTGCAAAATATTGCAGTGTATAGAAATATACCAATGATCCGAAAACTCTGAAAAACTGGCTAAAAGCCTAATATCAAGAAAAAGAAGAAGAGAAATAGTTTACCGTCTTATCAATGATATTTATTTTTATAATCTCAAGATATTTTAAAAAAATTTTAACATAAAGAAAATCTTTTAGATGTCAAAATAGCTTACATCTCTCATTCTAACAATACAAAGGTGGATATACTTACTTTAAAACTGCAGTAATATTGAATAATAGGTTTATTAACAGAAAACTGTGATAATAAAGTTACTTTCCATTATTAGAGCTTCAAATTATGCCATCAACATATGAGATGTGAAGACAAAAATATTCATATATTTAGCAGTTGCCTTATTTCTGTACTATGTGTTTTCTTAAGTATCTCTGTTGTTGCTGGAAATTAGTATATCAATCTCCATATCACTAACAAGAGGAAAAAAAACGCTGTATATTATTAGATATATAGAAATAATTTATGTAAATCTGACTTATAAGTATTTACAAAGCTTTTTTGTATTTCTACTCAAGAGAAACTGATTTTAACTTTCCAGCCAGCGTGCTGTCGTAAAATTTACGACAAATGCGCCTAATCGCTTCCCCCACTTTTTCCACTTAGTCGCGAGCATCGAACTCCCAGCTATTCGAGGGTCAGTGTCTCTCTAAAGTCTAAACTATAGACGTATCGGGTAGAGTAAACCCAAATAGAGAAATACATATACGTCATCGTGCGCCGTTAACCAAATTACGTCTGGACAAGTCCGTCTTACTGTTCTCTATTTGGGTTTACTCTATGCACAGAAAGTGTTTGTCATCCATTGATATTTGAGAAATTTCTGTTGAGCGTAAATTTTACGACACACGCCTTCAAGTGTAAGGATATTAAATAAACTACCTTTTTTTTTTCAGATTTCTTTCTCATTTATATCGTTTCTTTTATAGTTAAATGTATTTCTTCGTTTCAGATGTGTCCCATTATGGCTCGTAGGCCGCTTACACAAAATTAGCTAGGAAAAATCATTCGATTTATTCGATGAGCCAGAGCAAGATGGTGAGACTTATTTTCCCTCGAGTGACGGCGAGTTTTCAGAAGAAGAAATAGAGCAACAAACTAAAGAGAGTGCTACCGAACAAGAAAACACTTCAGACGAATCTGTAGAAGAGGAGGAAACCATGGAAGAATTTAATTGGAAAAAATAAATCAACAAAATGGCGTAAAACAACATACTGTGTTTCTGGAAAAACTAAGGGGATAAACGTAGTGACAGTACCCACAGGCCTGACTCAACAAGCTCTTGGTATTGAAAATGAACTGGATGCGTTCTTCCAAATTATCGACATCTCTATGAGTGATGATGTTCTGAAGTACACAAATATGTATATTGATCAGCTGAGAGTTTTCCACCAATATTCTAGAGATCGGGACTGTAAAAACATCGACAGGCATGAATTTATGACATACTTGGGTCTACTACAGTGGTTTCCAACCTGTGGGGCGCGGCCCCCTAGGGGGGCGCGAGACTGTTGCAAGGGGGGCATGCAGCTGTTTCCAAAATATCATTTTCGAATACAAACCAAAAAAGTCGAATAGGTGTCAAAAAAATGAATCAGCAAAATAGGTATACGTAATCCACAATCCTCGCCGCGAATTTTTCGGGTACAAATGATCTTGACATGTCCAAATATGAATGGATTAGAAACCCGTTTGTGATTGAAAAATATGATGATTTTGGCCTTACGACAGCAGAGCAGAAAATGATAATTGACTTATCTAGTGATAACACATTGAAGCAGATGTTTCAAGACGAAAATAATATTGTTACGTTTTGGCTACGAGTAAAGGACGATTTTCCTACTTTGACAAACAAAGCTTTAGAAATTTTATTGCCATTTGTAACATCTTACCTATGTGAAACTGGTTTTTCTACAGTAGCTGTCTTAAAAACAAAGTATCGATCTGGACTGGAACTGAGAACCGCGATTTCTTCAATGATACCACGGTTTGAGAAAATTTGTTCTGAAAAACAAGCTCAACCGTCGCATTAAATTTTTATAATGTTGTATTAATTATTATATATTCTTTTTTTTGTATTTCTGTAAGATTTGTTTTTATTACATTTAAAATTATTATTTCTTATAATAAATAATTATTTTTTTATGTATATTTTTACATAATATTGTATATTATTTTGTAGCCCATTAAATAAATTATAATATCAGTTGAGTATTTATGAAATTAGATTGTTAGAAAAATTAAGGGGGCGCAACAATTTTTTTTTTAAATGGGGGCGCAGGTACAAAAAGGTTGGAAACCACTGGTCTACTATATTTGATCGGTATAAAAAAATCTCACCATGCAAATGTGAAAGAGATCTTTGCCAGTGATGGTACAGGAATTCAATAACAAGAGCTGTCATGAGTTACAAGAGATTTCTCTTCATCACCCGTTGCCTGAGATTCGATGACAAGACTACCAGAATCGAAAGGAGGAAAGCTGACAAACTGGCAGCGATACGTGGCTTCTTCCAAGCTTTCGTCAACAACTGCAAGTCATCATTCAATTTGAGCGAATATACTACAATCGATGAGATGCTGCATCCATTTAGGGGTCATTGTAGCTTCATCCAATATATTCCTAGCAAACCAGCGAAATACAGGGTGCAGATTTTTGCCTTATGTGATGCCAAAAGTTTTTACACATCCAATCTAGAAATATACTGCGGAAAACAACCCGATGAACCATTTGCGGCCTCTAATACCCCAACAGATATTGTAAAGCATCTAGCCACTCCGATAGAATTTGGACCATCGATAATTGGTACCTACACAAGTGTACCACTCGCTGATTATTTACTTACGAAAAAACTAACGGTTTTGGCCACAATGAAGGAAAACAAATCTGAAATCGCAAAACAATTCTTGCCAAATAAAAGCAGAGCTGTTGGGTCCACTCTTTTTGGTTTCCAAAAGGACAATATGGTGGTTTCCTATGTACCTTGAAAAAATAAATCTGTAATATTACTCTCAACATTACACGATGACAACGAAATGGATCTCGACACCAAAAAGCCTCAGGTTATACTGGACTACAATGAAACCAGAGGCGGAGTGGATACTGTAGACAAAATGTGTGCCGCTTACTCGGTCTCTAGAATGACAAAGAGAAGGCCTTGTGTAGTTTTCTAAGTCTGATGAATATTGGCGTCATAAATGTTCAAATTTTATACAAATTTGCCTATCTAGCAAAGGCTCCTGAGCATCTTATCTTCAGATCAAATCGCAGATATTTACCTCAAGATATAAGTGCTTTTCTCAAAGTGAATTACGGTCGGGGTGTTGAACCGATAACAGAAGAAGAAAAAGAAACCCTCCAAAACGCAGTGTGCATTGGAGAAGAAAAGATCCTCAGCATCAATGAAGTGTTGCCGTTGCCAGTCGTTTACGTGCAAGAACCATTCTGCAGTTGAGGTGGTTTGCAACAATTGTATGGAAGAGAATGCTGATTCTGACCAATAGGTCAATGAAATATTTTGTTTTGAAATATTTACATTTTTGAAGTGTTGCCTAGTTTTTTTATTCACAAAAATCAAATATATTTTTTTAAAGTACAGTACAACCTCTTTAGTAGACTGACAACCTTGGAATAATTTATTCGAACTGTCTTGAAACGCCTGTGAAGGGACTTCGGGACTCAAAGGACTGATGATGATGATGATAACAACCTCTTTAATCCGGACACACTTTAATCCGGACATTCAGTAATCCGGACATTCAGTAATCCGGACATCCACTTCGCCGACTCATAGTCCGGACAAACTTTGTTAATTTGGACACGCGCATGCACGAACTTGTCGATATCATAACTAAGCATCACTGTTCTTAGTAGTAAAGTCGGTAGTTCTCCATCGCGCTTCCGTAAGATCGCAGCGCAGTGCTATAATCTACAAGCAAAATGCTAAAAAGGAAGCACACTACCTTGAATGTAAAGCAGAAGTCTGAAATAATAAAACTAATACAATCTGCACAAAGTATTTGTTCAATTGCAGACAAATATGGTGTAGGAAAATCAACAGTTGCTGATATAAATAAAAATAAGATAAGATTGTTGAAATATGTTGCATCCTCGGATTCCGACACAGGAAGCAGAAAAACTCTCAAACTGAGTGCATTTCCAGAAATCGAAAAAATGTTATTCACTTGGTTTCTACAGGAGAGAGTCAAAAGTAGGTACAATTTACATCATGATCAGTTCCATTGGGAGGGGTTTTTTTACCAATGAAACGAGCTATGCAATTTAATGGAAATTTGATTGGTTGAGCAAACTTTTTGTAATTTACAGGGGCTCCTTTATCAGGTGATATAATTAGCGAGATGGCCAAATTTTATTACCACCGACTAAATCAATCTGAATATTTCAAAGCAAGTTCTGGGTGGCTTCACAAATTCAAAGAAAGATTTGGTATCAGACAATTGAGTATTTCTGGTGAGGTACTCTCTGGTAACGTTGATGCTGTAGAACCCTTCAAAAAGAAATTATTGTTGAAAATAAAAGAAATGGATCTTCAATTGGACCAGATTTATAATGCAGACGAAAGTGGTTTGTTCTGGAGGGTCTTGCCAAAGAAAACATTAGTTCATCGTGGCGAGAGGTCTGCCCCTGGGCGAAAAATTAGTAATGAAAGGATAACTTTCATGCCCTGTGCGAATGTTACGGGTAGTCACAAATTGAAACTGCTTGTACTAGGAAAAGCAGCAACACCTAGGCCCTTTGCAAATTCCTTTATTCCAGTTTGAAATAAAGGCTAGAGAAGGCTGGATTACCAAAGATATTTTTCGTGAGTGGTTTCACGCAGAATTTGTACAATCAGTAACGCAAAAACGACGTGAATTGAATTTATCTCAAAAATCACTTCTGATATTAGATAATGCTCCAGGACGACGATTTAGTCAGTGATGATGGTCAAATAGCTGTCATGTACATGCCCCCCAATTGTAAACCCTTAATACAATCCATAGACCAACATGTCATACAAGCTGTAAAGCTCTTTTATCGATAAAAGTTGCTCAAAACAATCGTGAATTCTGAAATCGATATTCCTACAACATTGAAAAAATAAACTTAAAAGATGTGGTCTATTCTTTGGATGAAGCATGGAAGCGTGTAAGTGATGAATTGATTAAAGTCCTGGAAGCCATTGTTACCGCAACGGTCTGATAAATTTGATGATAAAGACGAAAACATTCCGTTGTCACTTCCGACAGAAAAGCTTCTTAAAGAAAAAGAACCCCAAGACTTCCAGGCTGAGATGAATGAGATAAGAAATTTGAGTGAGAAAATCAATGAAGATGTATAGCTTACAACAGCAGAAATTGAAGAATGAGTTACTGGAGAAAATGAAACTGGGGTATTTTTAATACATAGATGATGACATCATTTGAGAATTTCAAAAAGATTCTGGCAGAAACAGAGGATCTAGTTCTTCTAGTGATGATGAAGTTTATTCAAATACCGTTATACACAAAAAAGCTGTTTCTGCTTTCAATACCTGTGTCACATGGGCATCAGAAAAAGACATACCATCCCGCTTTGCAAAAATAAGTTTGTTTTTATGTATTTTGTAGTTTGCATATTTTTGTTTTTATCTGAATTTTCACAGAATGTTTTTATTTTCTTTAATAAAATTTTTATTGAGATTACGATCTCGTTTTAATGATATCTAATAAATAAATAGAATATCCAATAATCCGGACAAATCGATAATTCGGACACAACTCGTGCATTTAATTGTCCGGATTAAAGAGGTTATACTGAACTGTCATATATCATTTTTCATATCCCCACAGCAATTTCCCAACATTTATGTAAAGAAAACACCATTTACATGAAGATGGTTAAGTATCTCTGTTGTTGCTGGAAATTAGTATATCAACCTCTGTATCACTGAGAAGAGGAAAAAAAACGCTGTATATTATTAGGTTTATACAAATAATTTATGTAAATATGACTAATAAGTATTTACAAAGCTTTTTTGTATTTCTACTCAAGAGAAACTGATTTTAAAGAAATCAACAAATGCAGTTTTTCCCTTTTAATTTACTTTGGGGAGAACAAAAACTGAATTATATTACACTGCTAAGTAGCCAATTGTCTTTCCATTAACCAACACACCTCTTACCATTTTAGATATCCCTCTAGCGTACCTGCTATAATGCATCTCCTGATACACAACAGGGCACCTTCTGAATCAAATCTAAAATTCCAGTTCATGAAGTATGAAATTTATTATGGTGCAGTGATGATGCACAGCTAAAAATCCACAATATTTAATTTTGATGAACGGACGGTACCATATAACTATGTAGAAGTAAAATACTGCAAAATATTCAATCCTCTATATTATTGGAATTATTCATTATGTAAGCTTAAAATTTTTAATTGGGAGTATTTTAAAGTATGGCATGCATAGAAAGCTTTCGGCTAATTGTTTTAGATAATAGATGCAGGTTTTAATTTGATTTAACATATAATTTTTAACATTTCTATATTACCGTAGTTTATACACCTGCTTTTTTTTTGATACAATCAAACATGCTGAGAAAGACAAAGCAAGGTGAAAACAATAAATAGCTGGGCAACTAAAAATATAAGGAATGTTTGTAACACAAAAATAGTAGTTCAAGAACACTCTACTGCACCACAATATCAACTATTCTACGAGGTACCCATTTTTAATGTCAATGTACTGATTGTTCTTATTGACTAGATAAATTCTTATCTACAAATTCTTTTACATCTTTTAGTTCCTCGTCTGATGATGTATGCATCATTCCTCGGTAAGACTTGAACTCGGGGCTCTTTAGAAGAGTCTTCAGTAGAGATGCCGTCATCTGGCCCCATTTGTATGGCACTACCGGATCACAGTCACCATGGCATTGTAGCACCTAAACATTGTAATTTTAGAATTCTCTTAACATACAGGAAGTTTATTTAGTGTGGGATTCTCCCACTTGTTCTTTATTATTGAAACTATTGAAAAATTCTATTTATTTTGAATAAAATTATTTTTAGACTTGGGCTTGCTTGGTTGAGCCAGGGCATACTAAACTTATACTTTTTGAATGAAACACTCAGTATATCATATTTTTAAATTTGTCATTCAAGAAGATACAAATTATATAACGATATAGAAATTGAAATCTTATTATTTACAACACTAATAAAGCTAATTAGTTTTAATCTTATCGATGTATGATCTGAATTAAACCTTACCTTGACGTAATATACAGGGAGATTGCTACTCACAGAAAACATGTTTTCTTAAAAACGTATTATAGGATACCCTGTATACTATAACCCAACTTCAAAGTACATTAAATTAGCTTTCATTTCATATAAGATACCATTCATTTGAATTCCATATTTAATACAACATACAGTATTAATATACAAAAAAAAAAAAACGGTTTGCCCATTCTCAACTTAACACCTTGTATGTCTGAAAATAAATTTACATTGCGCATAATGAAATTCCCTACCACTTCTATTGAGAGGAGTTTTTGCTATTTTCTAGATATAACAGATTCCCACATTAAATAAACATCCTGTATGACAAACTTTAAAGTGCAACATACTGGAATATCATTCGGACTTTTCTGGATTGCAGGGAAACTTTTACGAAGAGGCAGCCAACAGGAAAGCGCCACAACTCCTGCTAATCTCTCAGGATAGATTAGGGCAGAATATAGTGCCAGGGCACCGCCTTGCGAAAATCCCCCTACTAAAATTCTGTTAGCTGGAATTCCTGCTTTAACTTCCCCTTCTATCATGGCATGGACTGTTTTGGCGGCCTGTTTTATGCCTAGTAATAAAATCAACTTATCAAGTTTATTTCTTCTTCTTTTTCGAGTGCTTTATCTCTTACGAGACGTAGCGATTGTGTAACTGTAGTATAATATAGGGAGTATGACATTCGATCCTCATCGTGAGCCCCAATTTAACCCATGATAAGAACAAATTCGCTATATTCCGTGTATACATACCATCTTCATCTTCTGGACCGGAAGCATCGAGAGTTTTTAGGTCGAACCAACTGGGCATGCGAAAGCCCGCATTAAGAGTAACAGACATAGTAGGCGCCGTTGGACAAATAACTTTTACGTGAGAAGGCCGCAATGCTCCAATTGCACTTGCCCATCCTTGACTAAAATGAGGTTATGGTGAAAATTCAATTACAATAAGAAGTTTTCAGTAAAACTCACCCAGTATCACCCAAGCCGTGGAGGAAAATAAACTAAAAGCACAAGCCTAGTTAGTAGGAGTGGTAAAATAAATTGTAAGAATGAGATGAACTTACAGTGCCCGTGTGTTTGGCAGTGGCCCCTATAACAACTGGTGAAGCCATAATAAACCAAAATCCTTGGATGCGTGGGCTCGGTTAAACAATTTACGACTATAATTTCCGCTAAGCCACAATGACCTCTAAAAGCTTTTCATTACACCATTTATCATAGATAAGATAAACGTTTAATTATTATTCCCAACACGAAATGCCACAAAAATCACCACTGACATTCAATCCTATTTATCTAGTGCTTTTTGATTTCGGATATTTGTTTATTTTGAACTGGACCACTAGAGTGCAGCATCTACAAATTAATTAATTATACAGGCACGTTAACAAAAATCTGTAGATACATAGGTACCCGATGTAGAATCATAAGTTTCCACAGCACATTCAATGTAAATTTTGTTTGAGTGTCGGAAGTTATATATCGGTAAGATGCTTATCATCCATTATTCATTAATTCTAATGACGAATTCTTTTTCCAAGGTTATGGAATTATAAACAATGAGTTAGTTTTGTTTTAAATTATCTAATTTTGAGCGTCACACTAGCTATGTTTCTAAAGAGGATGCAAGTAATACGCTAAACCAAAACAGAATTGCATTAACATAACAAATTAGAAATTAATCAAAACTCAAGTTAACATATTTTACAAAGAAATGTTTAATATCGTTACAACTGAAATTATTTATGCAAAACGTTTCATTTTGGAGGTATACAATAAATAGTTAAACAATAACGAATTTAAATTACAAAATAGCTATTCACGGAAAAGTTAGCGACCGAATAAGTAGTATTATTCAAAATTTCAATTATACAAAATAATATTATCCAGCTTAACGATGAAGAGAGAAGAAATAATAATACAAATTAAAATGAAAATTTGAATTCATTTTAAAATACAACCATAACGTACCTATAACAATTATAATTGTCAATAATACAATGTTGGTAATTAAACGCATTTACAAAAACGAGGTTCCTAGCGATAAAGGCTCCCGAGTAGCTGGAATCCCAAAAGATATTTTCCCTTCGCTTCTCAACAAGTTAATCCACACAATAACAGAGAATGTAAAAGAAAATTTAAAATCAGGTTTCCGGAAATGGAGTATTTATATTATATCCACTTGACAAACATGTACTGCTGGACAGATTGCAAAGGGGCTAATATTGGAGGGAAAAGAAAGCAAAAACTAACTGTCCCTGCCGGCCAAAGCATTACAATTGAAGATCTAAGAAATGCTGTAGAAGAAAAAGCGAGAAAAGAAGAAAAGGCAAGGAAATTAGCAGATAAATCAAATAAAAAAGAAAAACAAAAGGAAAAATAAGAGGGGAAGAAATAACGTAGACCAGTTGATGAAGCAGAAGTATTTTGGAAAGTGATTATTCAGAAAATGGGCCTGAAAAAGTGGAACTAGGATCCGATACTTTGAGTGAGACGTTTAGTGATTTAGAGGACGATGAAACAATTCATTCAAATTCGCCTTCGTTTACATTACAGGAAAAAAAAGAATTAAAAATGGATGACTTTATAACTTTATTAAGGAAACCTTCCTTAATCTATGACTGTACTTATAATCGACAAGAATATTCGGGTATTGTTAAGGAACTTCCTATCGATAATGAGAAAGGACCTACTGTTAGCTGTATGCAGAAAATTGGAAACAGTTGGAGATGGCCAGAAAAGGAAGATACAATAGAATATGAATGGCCAGAAAAGGAAGATACAATGGAATATGAATGGCCAGACATCGTTAGAAAAATTGCACCACCTAAACTGTTGACAAAAATAGGTTTTATTAATGTCGCAGAATTTAATTGCTTTGTTAAAAATTAATTTTTGGATTTATTACAAAATGAGGTCTTTTTAATGATCTAAAATTAAATCTTTTATACACAATTGGACGGTGTTATGCAAAAGGGAATCATGCCACCAAAAGTTGATTTTGAGATATTTGATGTTAAAGTTAGCATTGGATTATTAATTCCTCATTATAGATAAGTTTTTGAAGTAAGTGGGCTTAAATGACCTTTGATGGATTGTATCAAAGCGAGCTTAACAGTTTTTTTAAAATGGTTATTTTTCTCTAAATTTTGAAAAAAGTGGCTTGGTTCCTTTTTGCAGAAATCAATATGAGCAGAAAAATAAAAAGCAAATTAGATTTTCATATATTTTATTTAGATACATAAACTAAATTCTTTATAAAAACAAACGAAATTGTATACTGAAATCAAAAAATAGTAAATAAAAGTAATAATACAACATTTTATTCATCTTCTGGTGGGAAATCAATGTTAGCGCCGAATCCATCAATATCATCTTCTACATCCTTGTCAGCAAACAATGTACGATAAAAAGGAAGACAATCTTTGGGTATTAGATGTAAAATAGATTTGATATCATTAAGTTTTGGTTCAGAAATACCTTTGCCATCAGGCCAAAGAACAATAAGATCTTTTGTGGAAAGTGATGCTTTAGGTCGTCCAAACCTTCCTTTCTGCAAATTAAGTTCACTGATTTCTCCGTCAAAATTTTGCCGCATAAAAATTGAAAAAGGTTTTTCCCTTTTTAATACGATTTCACGAGTATTTAACCAATTAATTTTTTTTTTTCAGTTCCTTTCTTTCTGTTAGTAATATTAGCCTCTAGTTGGGATGAGCTAAAAAAGTCTTCCTTTGACATCGTGGTCACAAGTAAAGGGTTTTTCTTTCGACAAGTTTTCATTATTGTATGG
>JABXWE010010127.1:0-53556 GCA_014611495.1 Limonius californicus
GGAAAACCTAGCAATGATTAGCTATAATTCCGTCTTATATATCAACAGGCAACACAAATACAAATCGTAGACAAAATTAATATAACCTGCTTTATATAAGTACGTGCGAACAAATGCATTGTTGCCAGATTGAAAAAATTACTAAAATATTCACTAGTTCTATATGATGTAGTTAGTCCTTGTATGTTATGAATATTATAAATTGGAAAACCTAGCAATGATTAACTATAATTCCGTCTTATATATCAACAGGCAACACAAATACAAATCGCAGACAAAATTAATATAACCTGCTATATATAAGTACTTGCGAACAAATGCATTGTTGCCAGATTGAAAAAATTACTAAAGTATTCCCTGGTTCTATGTGATGTAGTCCTTGTATGTTATGATTATTATAAATTGGAAAACCTAGCAATGATTAGCTATAATTCCGTCTTATACATCAACAGGCAACAAAAATACAAATCGCGGACAAAATTAATATAACCTGCTATATATAAGTACGTGCGAACAAATGCATTGTTGCCAGATTGAAAAAATTACTAAAGTATTCACTGGTTCTATGTGATGTAGTCCTTGTATGTTATTAATATTACAAATTGGAAAACCTAGCATTGATTAGCTATAATTCCGTCTTGTATATCAACAGGCAATTCAAATACAAATCGCAGACAAAATTAATATAACCTGCTTTATATAAAAGTACCTGCGAACAAATGCATTATTGCCAGATTGAAGAATTTATAAAAGAATTTAGGAGATTTCCTTGATGTATGGAGTTGTAGTATGTTAGGAACATTATAAATTGAACAACCTGGCAACTATTAGATATAATTAAATATAAATAAAATATATAACAAAAGTAAATGATGATTTATATACAGGCAAGCCAAATACATATGACATTGCTTGTCTGCTAATTATTTGCCTCCCATGAACTTATATTTATTTTTGCATACTGTATTCTGAACATTGGTGACGTAAGGCCAGTTCTCGCCAAAGACGCTATCAAACGCTTAAATAACAATTAAATATTTCGTTAATCACAAATTCTTAAATGTAACGGGAAATTCTGTAATCACAAATAAATAATAATTCCAATTCCGTTATGGCGAGACCTTTGAAATGCAAATATTTACTTATTACATTTTCCAAAACATAATAACAGAGACAAAAAGCAGCTTTTAGGCAAAACAATTTACGTAGCACATTCTAGTATATGAAAAAATAATCTTCGCAGTTAAAAAGCACCCAAAATTTTAAATCATATTATTATTATTATTATTATTACTATCATATATATTACGTATTAACTACGCGTCTTAACTCTTTTTTAATAGTTCGTCCATAATTGTGTTTATATTTTAAATTTTAAATTCCCGAGATTATGTCTAAAAACGTATAGAACCACGTATTGCGCCACTAGAAGAATTGTAATATTCAAACAATGGGTCAGAATAATGTCATAAATTGAAGGATTATCTAAAGAGCAATGGTAATTTTTGTGGCTGAGCATGAAGCACACAAAAGCCCGTGCAAATTAAGACATCCAACCAAGAAAAATTCCAAAAACTTGTTTTTAATTCAATATTATAATCCTTAATAAAGCTTACATAGCAGTAAAAATTGCATAAATCATACAAGGAAAATGCGGTAAAAAAATTAAAGTTTAATCGTTGTTTCCAGTACGAGGAACTGCTGTGGGAAGTACAATACAGTAAACAATGCAAATCCTAACGGGTACACTATGTGCGTTCGTTGTACCCAAAATGGTCTTAAATGAATTGCATATGTTTTGTTAAATAAATTCCATATTCGCTAATCATACATAGTAGATTCATATTCTTTGCCAAATAGCTACGTATTGATTATTACTTTAAAAGCACTGCATATTCTCGTATTTTTTTGGTATTACATTTTGTGCAATTGAGTGTTAATTTTTATACAAATACCTACAAACAATCTGTTCAATTAAACTATCAAATATTGGAAAGTAATTCTTCGCACCCATATTGGGTTGAACAGAGATGGTAGTTTAAGTATTCAAACACTTATAGGAATCTCTAGCATCTATAGAGTGTATCCCGGTGAGAGTGCTGTACAGCCTCTTATGAACTATGCAAACCTTATAAGAGTTGGCCGTAAAACGTTGCCAAATGGAAATGCCCGACCGACAGTGTAAGATACGTTATATTCTCTGTGAAGAAGTGCCTTAAAAATGTTTTAATTTAAAATGCCTAGTTTCATTGTATTGGGAGTACTGCAAGGAGTAACAGATATTTACTTTGTTTACGTCTTGCCTTTTAACGGCACAACTGAAGAAAATGTAGAACGTAAACCAGGACAAGCTTTGCTAGTTTCCGAAAAACAACTCTTGATGAACGTTGTAAATTACCATTTAAATCAAGGCAGTAAACATGGGTTTTCTTGTTTTTGCTGGAAATACTAATCAAATTTAATATGTAATATCGAACTAGCTTAGCTGTGCCTCACACCGCCTCGACACTGCGCAAGCGAGGATCATGATAATATATGTAATCTAATTAAACTACTACGAAAAATTATAAATTTTCTTCTGTTTGTATGAGATATTTATTTGGTAGTTTGAGAACCGCTGGCAAAGGATAACCAGCTAACTTTTAAATAGTAATCACCGATAAGCGGTTCTACAACAGAAAGCTGATTACATTATGATTGACAGGTGCTTGGTAATTTTAGAACAATTTTAAGAAGACATTTTTCAACACTGCTGCCCATAAGAGCCTGTACTACACTCTCACCATGATACGCCGCTCTATAGATAGATTGATAGGGTTAAACTCAGCAAGAGAACACGAATACAAAATAACTTAGTGTGTAATTATAGTCTGCGTCTGCTTAAAACAAACTAATTAATATTTATCATTTTAGTTGCAGTTAAATATTTCATCTTTGTACGATGTGGTAATAATAACATGTTTGCCGTATACGCTATTGCAATTAATTAAGCAAAGAGAAAACTTCAAGCGGTAAATATTGATCAAGATTTATTTTTTATATGACCCACTGCATAGCCATATCAAATGCTTGATAAATAAATTCAATACATTTGAAATAAGAAGTCGTGAGTTCTGGGAAAATCACACGACTTATCAACACTACCTTACAAATAAAAGCCAGAAAAACTTGCAGGTATCTAATACGACACTAAACGAAGAAGTGAAAAGAAAAACGTATAAACAACTTGTATATCTGGTTAGATATCACAATTTACTATAGCTGAAACGAGAACACAAATAACTACTAAAATGGCAGATATGAAATCCTTAAGATGCAGGAAAACAATGGGCGAGGGCATGAAAGAATGAACGGAATAACCATATTTCACGAAGGAATAAAAACTACGACGACACATAGAAAGTTCGTCTTTGATGAAAGGTTCCTTAAAAAAATATTCTATTTGTTGTAATTCTCTTTCCAACTGTACAATATTTCCTATGTCTTTCAGCGTTATCTTAGTTTTTCATCTTTTTTTAGCGAGCAAGGTATTGTCAGGATTTATAGGTTATTCAATCTAACAAATTATTTTCAAGCTTTATTATTTATTGCTTCATTGCTAGCAAGGTGGATTAAATGTCCCATTCATTTATTCGAGAACTATCCATAGATTATTCACAGAACATAATCAAACGTTTTCTTATAGTAACATGGGGGTGTTGAAATCACATGGCCTTATAATCGGTAGTTGAAAATTCAATTCCCGATCCCTCTGTCTTTAGATAAACAAATGTGTTCCACTGAGATTTGGTATAAACTTTTGAACAACTATTCGCAACGAGATCTCGCTTGCCTGTTATACTAAAGAGACCCTTCGAAAATATTGGCACTTAGTGAAGGACCCTTTTCTGTGGATTGTTATAAAATATTTCATTTCCATTTTGACACCTATTTCATCAGTGAGCGGGTTTTTGATCTGACCTAAATGTCATACAGCATGTTTTACCTCGGATCTTTAAGATGGATGTACATGGACTGCACCATTGTAAGTACCCTAACCCTAGATATGTAGAAATAAGTGATAAGCGCACCCATAATCTGCACCGCTTCTTCATAATGGGTTTCTGATGTATCTTCTGGGACATCTGACATTGCACCTCCACACGATTTTCACAATTTTTACCTCGGCAGTTTGATAATCTTTAAAATTTTCCACAACCAACAAAACGTTTCCTCTTCCACTGTATACAGTAGTGGCTTCGATTCGTACTGCTGACGAGTTAAAACTGACAGTTTCACTCCACAAACTTGTTTTTATACGCTCTGACATGAATTCAAAACTGCTCATTACAAACATTCCAAATGACAACGTGAGTAGTGCAATCCATAGGGGTGTCAGTAAGATGGTGCAGTTCATAGGAGAGTTTAGAAGGATTAAGTGACCGCGGTGCAATCCATGGTCGCCGCTTAAGATATCTACTTCGTCTTCGACCTAGGGAATGTTAATAAGATGGATTCTTCGATTCCTTACTTCCACCAGTCTTACATTTTCCGGGATTTACATGCAATCTCGTTTACACGTGCTAAATTGGTCTGCTTGAGATTACATATTATTAGTTCGCCTACTTTTTGGAATATACTCAACAGGGTTTGAATGTTCCTGGTGAAGATATCCTTATGTCTTCGCTATTTTCGATGAATCTGGCTATATGTTTTGGTGTAATTTGTAACTAATAATTTCATTCGGGACATTTATCATTCTTCCATTATTTCCACTGATTGTATAGTATTTACTACTTATTTCTTCTACTAGTACTATTCCTTTTCCCTCCATGAACTTTGATAATTTGGTATTTGCATCCTTGATTAATTCCATAGAATTTTCCCATTCTTGATGAGGGTTCTGGTTTTGTTTTTAATCTATTATGGTGTTGGACAAACCTGAGTCTGTTCTATGTTCGTTTGAAATCCAATCATCAGTTTCTCTTATGGGGTATATCGATTTAACTACTATTCGATGGTGGGAGTTACATCCACATCCGTAGAAGATTTTGTTGTCTTGGTTTTCCAGCGTTCATAAACCATCATGTAGTCTATTTGACTTATGTACGGAATTCCTGGATATTTCCAGGTATTCTTTCGTCTTGTATGGTATTGACAACTATCTTTCTTATTACTATGTAGGGTTTCAGGTAAAACCGTAGCTCGCGTCTTAATTCTCCACCAAACAGCGCGATCATATTCCTTAAATGATCATCGTTATTACGTAGGTATTGCTTTCTCTTGTACTTATTGAAAATTTCCACTAAAAAATAGGTAAGGATACTATACATATGTGAGAATAAGTTATTGGCCATCTTAAGATTCTACAACGTGTCGATCAGTATGATGATTGTTAAGGAAATATTTTCTTATATTTTTACCATGATATCTTCTAGATAAAAAGCTTATTAGTCTTACCAACTGAATCTTCAAAACGATCCCTTAAGATTTGAACCAAAGACAGCACTAAACAAAACAACGGTGTCTGAATACAAACAAATTAACACTGCACTACATACTTTTCACGCTTAATTGCGAATTCCTCTATTATAAAATGATGACAGAGTATGTCAGCTATGTCTAAAATCACCACAATAACGTCAATGAAATTTCCTTAATATTCATATTAGCCACTTTTATGCGTTTATAGGTTTATTTCAATAATGCCGTCCTAAAATGTGGGAGAAACGCCGTTACCCCAATGACATTAGCAAGTTCCAACAGACTCCGTAAAGTAGCTTAAAATAACAAGCAGGTAGATTAAGGTAAAATACAATGTTACAAATTACTAGGCAACCGAAGTTCATTACCCCGTTAAGTTGTGAAAGAATTTCCACCACGGCGGAAAATGCTACACAATGAGTGTACAGAACCACAACGACAATAAATAGTACAAATTCTCGTAATACATACAGAAAATCTTTCCTACATACTATGTGTTTCATACTTCTGGCGACTTTTTCTATTTGTAAAATTGCAGATTTCTTAGTATCTAAGACACGTTCCTGATCAGACCGTCGCGTCGCTTAGTTCTTGCGAACTATCACTCATTAATAGTTCTACTCTAAAACATATGTGAGCATAAAGGCATCGAAGTAGAAATTAAGAGTAAGTTAAACTAACAAATTAATTGCGTACGTTTCGTGGCCCCACAAAATTAATATTTCATACGTGATTTGATAACTGCCACATCTCGAATTTGTAGTTTTTTATATCTTTTATATCTTTAAAACGAAGCCATACATGCCCAAGCACTGCATTGTGGCGGTTTGACGTGTAGAAAGCGTATCAATCATTTGCTGATGATTAAGTATTACGAAAATTTCATAATAGCTTCCTCTTTCTCTATTAGTGCATTAACCAGCTTCACGTTCCACTGCTAGGCACCGACATTCCTCGCTGCCCGTACTACTCCTCAGCGATAAGTAGTAGCACCGAGAATCTACTTTAACGTCGAATCCAAACAATAGAAATATCAGCAGTTTAGGCATTTGGAGTCTACGACTACCAACTCCAGATTAGGTAATTGTGGTAAGCGGGTTGTAGTAATTTTATTTTGCTGCTTCGGCGGTGTCTAGGACCATATTAAGCCGTCTGTTCAGAAAGACAGCTCTACCAACTGGGCAACTCACCACACTTTAATTGATGACATTCCCTGGATGGATAGATTCCTAAAATCTTTGCTTATGAAAAAATGCATATTTTTAGCTTCCGAGAAACTCTTTATTTTTAAACGTTACTCTTATACGCGTGATATTGCTTATCCCACGAATTGTTAGACCAATTTTAATGAAATTCTTCTTTCCTGCTTAAGTAGGCCATACTCTCTATCTCCATCGTTTACGTGGCGGGCCAATACTTCTTCCTCTTGGATCACTGTTCCCGGCTGCTTTAACAATTCTGCTGCCTATATGATTATTCCATTCTCTCTTTCTTTTTTCGACCCTTTCGATTATGTTGCCTATGCCACGGGTTTCCCTTACACTTTCATTTCTTATCCTGTCCCATTTCATTTATCCGATGATTCTTCTTAAATCCTTTACTCCTGTTGTTACTGCTTGTTGTCTGTATCTAGTTGTTTCGTGCCTAGTTTTCATGAAGTAAGTAACTATTGGTTGTCTACCCTGGCCTTTGTTTTCGGTACAAAAATGTTTGTTTTCCATGCAGAATAGTTTAGACAACCAGCTGCTCTATCGGACTTATTTATTTGGTCTGTATTGCGTAACCTGAAACGTTCCCAGCGGTTTACTTTTCCTTGTATTTATAAATAATATTCCAGTTTTTGAAAATCTTGGTAGCATTCCACTTTATTTACGTTATTTTTACCGCATTCTAATTGATTGTAAAAGTCTTACATTTTCATTTGTAATATATTATGTATAGAATAGACTTAATTTTGCGTCATATAGTTTTTTCCCTGTAAATATGAACAAACACACAGGACTTGAAATCTGGATCACTGTACAAAAGCTTCTAATTCCGCCAGATCTCCTTCGTCTACCTATTCGTTTATTTATGCATACTTCTAGCTGTTATTCCCCATTTCCTACAGTTTTACTATTTATGGCGGTGATGTTTGGCAATTACCTTGCACTATACCCTAATAAATTATTTATCGATTATTTATATTCGCTTATACTCAAATTTATTAATAAATTACTTATTTCTCTGTTCACTTCGCCTGAAAATGCAAAGAAAAATGTTTGAAGCTTACGAAAGTCTAAAGCTGCGTATTCACTTGAGCATTTTTGCGCGCACGAACGGTTTGCGTGCAAAAATGATCATATGAGTACCGGCAAAACAGGCGTGCGCGCAAGGTCTGAGCACGCACGCACACGCTCCATCGGTTGTCGGTCTCGGGGACCTCCTCAAAGGAATTTTGCGCGCAGGTGTTGCTCAGTTTGGACGAGATTTTTAATTGCGGTTGGTTCATAATTTGTGTGTGTGAAAAATAGCCATTTAATCAAGGAATGGATTAATGAACTAGCATTAAACTTCTTTATTTTAGGACCAATAGCAATAATTAAAAATACTAAGTCCTGAGATGGCATGCGAACGAAATTATAAAAGTGACCACTGGTTTCTTGTAATTTCATGTCTGATAATAAATTTTATCCATTACACAACTGCCTGCTACGATATAGCTGTGTAATCCACCAACGTTTGGTTTGTTTTTTATTTTTTGTTTTTTTAATAAAGCGCATTACAGTAAATGCTGCACTTGTAATTGTTGCATTTCTTCGAGACATTTCTCCTCATCAAATCACACACGTACAGCAAAAGTTATTAAGCACAACTGGAGCGGAAATTTGCGCGTACAAATAAAAATGTAAAAATAATTATGTGTAGATTTTAAAATTTTCGCGAACAAACGTGTGTGCGCGCAAACGTTTGTGCACGCAAATATGATCAAGTGAATACGCAGCTTAAGAGAAGTATTACGTTCATTTTTTGTTTATATTTCTATATTTCATTGATGTTCTACTACACGTTGTCTTTTATCTTAGGAATAATGCTCTAAACTTAGCATATTTTATATTATGAGGATCATTTAAAATGTAATAGGAATGAAATACAAATTACATTTATATGAATTATTATTATATTATATTAACTATTATTAACACAACGAATTGTTTCATATGTTACACTAACAGCTGTTAATCAATTATTATTAATACAATACTATTTTAACTGTCATGTCAACAGCGGTATAATACCAAGTGATTCTGTCAAATAGTTGTTTAGATACAATTTTTTAATAAAAGTATGTACTATATATAAAATTTAAATATTCTGTTGATTAATTAAAACAGATCAGAACAAAGGTCGAAGATAAATGGCGTCCACAATAGAAAATTAAATTCGTAACTTTAAAAACGCATTGGGATATTGAGAATGCAATTTTTTTCAACGAAGTTATTAAATTTTATCCACGGAAATTGTACACACCTCTTCCAGAAATAATGACAAAGTTCATCAAAGAAAACGAATAAGAAGCAATTAACTAGCGACCAGTACAACAAAGGTATGTACACATAAACCTAGAAAGAAGTTCCGCAAAGCTAAATGTACTTGTGGAGGTGTTTTTATCAAGGTGATTTTTTTGTGGGATTTCCTTTCATCGGCTTAAAAAGCGTGAAGTGTTGGGAAGATATTAATGAGGTTGGAAAGAGTTTTTCGTGTAACCCATGTAAGCTGATTTACTAGACTTTACTAAACAATACTCCAACAAGCCTTAAATGCGATGCGAAGAATTCTGTAAAATTTTATAAACGATGTTGAATCGTACATGGCTGAAAAAAATGGAAAATTAAAAGGCAAAGCAGTTTCATACAAATGAGTCTCAAAATAAGAATAGTTTAATATTATTTTAATTTTACTAAATTAATGAATCCGGACCACATTAATTCTTTTTCCCATGAGTATTTAGACTATTTTAAAACTATTCCCTGAGTATCCGAATTGCCCGAAATTATTCATACTAGAAATCGGAACTGCCCCATACCAGGTCTATACCAATACTACTGTAACTACCAAAACTATCTTAAACCTACACCAAAAGGATTGCATTCCTTCGGAACTACCTAGACTGTACTACTCCACAAATACTCTGTCAACCCAGAGACTATAGCGACTGCTAAGATAATCTTTAAACAAACTACCTTGAAGCTACCCCACGAGTATCCGTATTACTACAGAACTTCCTAGACTATATCTCGTGACTATCGAAGGACTATTCGGGTTGTCTTCACTTTAAAGTATGTTCTAGGAGTATCCGAATTACCTCGAACCATACAGACTATAAGATAAATAGCGGGTCTACACTGACACTATTGTGACTACTTAAACTACCTCGAAAGCTACACCAACAGTAACCGCATTACCTCGGAACTACGTAGACTATACATCATAAATACAAGGCCTACCCCGCACTAGCGCGTCTACAATTTGCTCCTGGAAACTATCCCAGGACCTTACGATATCTTATAGACTAGAACGGAAACCATCCCATAAATACACAGTCTACGGCGACACCATCGCAACAACTAAGACAAGCTTCAAATAACCCCCAAGATTACATTACTATTTTGAAGTTTGCCCAGCAGTATCCGAATTACCCCAGAACTGTCTAACTATATCTAGACATTATCCTAGAACTACCCGGACTGTCAACTGAATATTGAAAGTACCTCGAAACGATCTCGAGACTATGCAGACTATTATAAATGTACATTAAATTGCAACTACCCTAACACTTCCCATACATCCTCATAATTGCTTCGGATTTATCCGAACTACCCACACTACCTCGAAATATTCCGTACATAAACTATCTGAAAACTACTACAAGAGGATTCAGACTACTTTGAAGCTACCCCCAAGAATGTTTGTATTACCCCGTAAATACACAGACTATATTTTGGTCTGCACGAGACTAGGTCCAAACTACCCAGACTGCCTTAATGCTATCCCAAGAGTAACTATCCTAGAACTTCCCCAAACTATACACATGAGCTATCTCAAGGTTACCCGGATTCTCGCAAGGCTACCTGAACTACGCAGAGTTCCTCAAAACTATCCTGGGACTATCCACGCGATCTCGAAATCAATCAAGGGCCGCTCAGACTACCTCGAAAATATCTATATTAACAGTTGGGGTGTTCAATGTGCTAAATATGGCCTAAGTGCATAGAGATGCTTGGAAAACCGCATCCCTGATCTCCCTCAATAAAAATACAAATACAATTACTCGGATTACCCAAAGTACCCCGGACCAGCCTCAAAACCGTCTATGCTAGTCAGGTATTTTCGGAATGCCCACGACATCAAGATTCTACGTGATTTACCAAAATTATCCACAAACAGTTACTATACATATACTATACACATAACGATCAAAATGTTTACTGTGTTAAAGTGTTACTCTTCAATAATTATACGCTTCTTTTACACTCCTATGGTTTTGTTTCTCTAATTTTATTCTTATGTAGTTATACCCTCCTACAGTTTTATTTTTCTGTAATTCTGCTGTTGTATGATTTTCCTCTATTCAAACACTTACATTCACATCTTGAAGCACTTTCAAAATTTTTCCTAAGCTTGTAACATTTATTTTTTTTAATGAGATTTTTTCCGTAAATTGAAGTATCATCAGTACCTAGCTTTTTGGGTACGATTGCCTGCTAGTGAAAAAGAATTATCCACTTTCATTAGCACTAATCAACTATCAATTAGAGCTTATCATAAAATAATTGCAGTCACGTGTTATATATTTATATTTTAATGTAAGGAAACAATAGTGTTATACTGCAGTTGCAATTTTAAATTGCGCTGTATCATCACATGTAACAACAAAAACAAAGTGTATAATGTACAGGTAGGTATATACAAAACAAACATGTACTAAATGTTACTCCTAATTAAATACGAAACGAAATTCAAAATTACAGCATTTGATATAGAGGTGGTTTTGTTCGGAGCTTCTTTAAATATTCATTTGTATAGTCTACTTGAAATTATACCGTTATCCGCTTTAAAAAGGTACTTATAGAACAAGAATCTACAGCAGCACTGCCAGAATAAGGTAAATTTACATATCGTGCAGAGTTTGAGGTGACCTAGGGGTTGTGACTCAAGCAAGAAGCTTAAATTCTCTCTTTTTAATTCATTATTTAAGATTATCTTGTTTAGTTAACTATTCTTATTTATGTTAATCCTAGTAAACGATGTATGAAAATTAGCTTCCTTAATTCGCTTGCATTAGTAATAAGTTACCTTTCAGATATTAGATTTGATCGTGCCTAATTGTTTGCCTTAATGGCACAATTTTTAAACTTAAGAAGTAAACAGCGCACAGCAGTTTTTGATGAACTTCTGTGCGAAGTAAATATTTATTTATACTTTATTTAAAATGTGGACACCGTGGACTGATAGCGAACGTATAATTCGGTGAAAAATATATATAATGTACCGGGAAAACTGTTCACTTGCAGTAAAATTGGCACAACAAAGATTCAATGAAGATTGTACTGCAATAAAGTGCGCCGAAAGTATATTGGAATTATTAAACGTACGGGATTTAAACATAAATTTATAAACAAGCGGCAAGTTATTATGGAATCAAACAGATTACAGGCATACCGCAGCGAATATCACCAAAACATCAAATCATTTCGCCAAGAAAATAGAAATATATGTTGCTTACGCGAAACTTGATACGACCCCCACGATATTGTACACAAAAGTTGGACAGACAATTCCAGTCAGTGTAAAATAGATACGCCAGAAAAACAGTACATTTTACGTTTTATTATTATATTTCTAGGTTGCAATTTTATTATTATTAAAAAGTATAAATAAATATTTATACCTAAATAAAATTTATATTTGAAAATGTAGAACTTTCAAATAAAATTCCTAAAGCCGGGTCTGACAGGCAGCCTTTGGTGAGGCAATAATGATATAACTTGAAACTATATCAATGAATAGGTATTTGCGCAGGTTCATTGGCAACCTTTTCGCCCCACTGCTGGGCATCGGCGTCTTCTCTGCCACGTGTTTCTCCTCAGCGCTAAGGTAGAAACACAGGGGACCTACAGTTTAACGCCGAATCCGAACGACAGAATTCCACAGAAGGGTTTTAGCATTAACATCTCAAGGTTGCAAGCCGGATTGGGAAATTACGTGTCGTGGGTTGCAGACAAGATTTTTATAAATCTGCATAGTAATGCTTAGGTTTGGAACCCAAGCCAGAATCAACGTTTTACTCAGAAAGCGAGCGCTCTGCCACCTAAGCTACCACCACACTTTGCGCAGGTTAATAAATGTATATTCAATTTCACTTTTTTTTTACGTTTCTGGATTAAAAAAATCACATGTATGTTTCACTTATTCTGTACCGTTCCTTGTTTTCGTATTGTCCAATAGATTTGATTTGTTGTTGAAAAAGAAACTGCGATCTCTGTCTGATTAAGTATAATTGGGTTATGTAGCAACCAGTAATAGGATGTCTACTGAAAGAGAAATTGAGGGTAAAACAAATATCAAGAGATCCAAAAAAAGCTGATCCTCAGCGGGCTGTGGAATGAAAAGTCACGTCTTTACAAGACTGTTAAAATGATTTTAAAAACATTTCAAAGAGCAATCATTATTGAATCTTACTTTCGGAACGGCTTTCAAGTTGACGGAGAATGGACCTATTCGATTCCTCCTTGTTTTGTGGAATTCCGAGAGATGTATCCCAATGAAATTATTACATACCGAAAACTGGAAGTGTTGGAAGGAAAGAAGGGTCTGGTAGGTCAAAGAAGATAGTACCTGCTTTAATTAAAACTGTAAGACAACGAATTGACGAGGCTCCAAAAATACCAATTAGATATTTATGTCAGCAAGTTGATGATTTAAGTTACGATACATGCCACAGAATATTGAGACAAGCTTTGCATCTGTATCCTTACCGATTTATTTCCGTTCGGGAGCTTTTAGAACAGGATTATCCAAAAAGAGTTCAGTTTTGTCGTTGGTTTTTGGATAATCTCAATGATGAGCAGTTAAATTTAACCTTTTTTACCGACGAAGCCTGGTTTTACCTTAATGGGTATGTTAATTCAGAGAATATGCAGATTTGGAGTAGCGAGAATCCACACGTTACAATTAAAGCTCCCCTTCATCCACAGAAAATAGGAGTCTGGGTTGGAATGAGCCGTCGTAGGTTAGTTGGGCCAAAATTTTTCGAAGGCACGCTAACTGCAGCAAGGTACAGGAACGAATTATTGCAACCTTTCTTAAATGAACTTCACGATGATGAGCTACGGGATGGTTTTCTGCAACAGGATGGCGCAACGGCTCATGCAGCTGCGGATACAATTAATTTTTTACGCGAATATTTTGATGACCGAATCATTAGTAGGAATACTGCAACACCCTGGCCCCCTCGCTCTTGTGGTATTACTGTTTTGGACTTTTTTCTATGGCCCTATTTGAAATACACCATTTTTAAAACTCCAGTTAATGATTTAAACGAATGAAACTTAGAATTGAAGAAAACTGTCAAGAAACTAACAACTCGCCTCAATTATTACTAAATGTTTTTGAAGCTATGAGAAGACGAGTTCAGAAATATTTGGAGGAAGAAGGCAGACATTTTCAACATTTGTTGTGATCATTACATTAGTTCAGGTTTATTAATTTCTTTTACTGTTGTTCAATAAAAGATTTCTGCTGATTATAAACATTCCTTTAGTCTAGAAAAGACGTGACTCTTCATTCCACAGCCCGCTGGGGATCAGCTTTTTTTGGATCTCTTGATAGTGTGCAGTGCATATTGAAATAAAAAAATGTGTGAAAATAATATACAACTAAAAAATATTTATATTAAAAGCAATCCACTAGTCAAAAATATTATTTCATGGAAAAATACAAGACAGTTACAGGAGTTGTAAATTTGACAATAAATTACAGTATTCCAAATGTAACACTGAAACTACCCACAAATCAAGTCTTTACTGGATACCATACAGAGCTGTTTCCCATAGCAACCTTAAAGAACTAACAAGTAATTCATGCAAATTATTTCTATTACACTAGATGCATAGGGAACTGATGAGTACGACAAGGAAAACATAAGGAAACTGGTTACTTGTAGAAGCAATGCAAATAAATCTAATTTAGTGGTATCTATAGATACCTTTCAACAAACTTTAAAATATAAAATATCAATGAATACATTTACATTTTATTATGTAGTTTCCATGCCGATGTCAATAATCTTCAATCCTTTCATTACTACCATACCCTCAATCAAATACTTTAATACCTATATTAAAGTATTTGCCTCAATACAAAATATTATTTTGAAAGACAAAACGATTGTTTAAAACAACTACTATTGTTCAAACATACCCAATATTAAAATTGTCTTGTCAGTTGCATATGACCATATATTTTTGTAATATAGCAATATTCGAATACATAAACACCATGTAGAATACGTCGAGTTAAGTCTTTGCAACTTTTCTTAATGACATATTTCTATAGTTTGAATAATGTAGGACATATAATAGTAATGGGATGTGAATTATTATTTCAGTAGTGATACTAAATGATGACGTGACAATAATACTTCTGTCGCACGGGATTGGTTGGAAACTTGCCAATACAGAAACACCATTGGTTAAGTTTGATCACATAATATTTCAGTAAAATAGCCAATGACATAACCTTATTTCATAAGTTTTTTGTTATCATTCTAAAAACGTATTTATCTAAATAAACTGATGTAATGTACGCTGTTTAATCTAATACTTAGTAATAGTAGATATTGGAAACATACTTTTTATTATAATAAATATCACACATTTGCAACGTTTCTTATAAAAAATAATGGCTAGATTACCAAAACCTTTACAAATTTCTTCATTTTATGTACAACGAAATAAAATCGAAATCTATGTTAGTAATAATTGTAACCTTAAGCCCTAAGATTATTATATGTAGGTACTGCAAATTCTATTGAATCATACAGGAACAGAATTATTTAAAAACCATCCAAAATAGTGTAATTAACGAAATAAATCCAGAAATGTATAATCTAATAAAACTAAACATTATTATTAAGTAAAAAATTACTTATTTAAGCTCTCATATTTGTTATTATTTAAAATATGCCACATTCCCTTTGGGTTCCACTAATTAAACTTAACGAACAATTAAAAATAAACATGATAACCTGATATTTCATAATAAATAAAAACCAGTCCCACACGAATTAATGACATGCACATACATTAATAAATTATGATCTATAAACAACGCATTGGTTGTGTGTGGGCTATATTATTGTACTAATTACTTTGTTAATCACCTGACAATTTCGAGTAGGAACAGGGAAGGGAAACCACTAAATTCCAATTCTAGAAGCCAAATGGCCTGCTGCGATAGGAGCAAGCATTTTCGAAAAAAACAGAAGGCAGTTTGAACGTCTTTTGAACCTTATTTCAGGCCATCAACAATGTCAACAATGTCAGCACCATACAGGCAAGAGCCGGTTCTGAAAACGCGATTTATGCGGCGTATAATACAATTTCGCCCTTATTTTGCCGAAGCTGCCCGTTAAATTGCGGGCAAAGCCCTCAAAAACCAAAATAAAGTAATTAGAAATATCATGTGTTCCCTTGTTCTACCTGAGTGGGTGGGATTTGCAGAATAGCAGGTTAAATAAAACCAAACATGACACTTACCGCATGTCTAATTTTCCGGAGCACCTCGATCACATTTACAAGCGTCCAGAGTAAAAAAACAACGAGTATAAGTGTCACTGAATAAATTTATTGAAACCAAACACACTTGAAAGTATCAGATGTTACAAAATCTGATCAGTTGCCGCCATGTTGGCACCATTCAGTTTCGAACTTTACTACCAACATAACAGACTCGCATGGAACTGCTTCCTAATTTATTTAAATTTCGAAATATTTACAATTAGTATTCATCGAGGCTACATGCATTGAAAAACTAATAAATAGGGAAATTAATATGTTTGTTAAATATAAAGTAAATAATTTAATATAAATAAATACAATGGGAACTAAGTTGCCGTAATGACAAATCAAAGAGAAATTAATAGAATGCTAAGATTGTGATTGTTGAGGGTAGTAGAATGCACGAACTTCGTCTATGGCTTTACACCACTCCAAGGCATACCCCTCTGGATCTTCTAAATAGTACGTACGGTTGGGCTGAAACAAAAAAACAACAATATAGTTGCCGAACAATCTGATAAATTTTTTTATATTGTAAATATAAATTAAACATCAATAAAAACTATATAAACTGTCCGTTACAGCAGGTACACTACAGAATGGTACAGGATAGATAGATTTACACAGAAAACAAATGCCTACCTAAGAATGTATTTCAAAACTTCCTTTGTTTTCCCCAGAAAAATGCTTTGCTTACAAAATATAGTCAAATTTATTTTAAATGAGGCCTATGGGGTTAAACGCTGCAACCTTAAAAAGACACAATTAGACACTCCCTCGCTCTTTTTGTACCATTAGTTAGATGGTACAAAAAGAACGAGGGTGTTTCTACTCGTCTCTTTTTAAGGTTGGGACGCCTAACCGCATAGCAAATTTATAGTAATTTCGACTATGAGTAAAAAAATACATTTGACTAATTTCTTTGAAACTAAATAACTCGCTTAGTAGTAGAAAAACAATAATTTGTCGCAATTATGCATATTTGTTAGTTGTATTCTCAAAAAATATTGAAATTGTCATTTGTTTCTTTGGGAAACAAACTTCTTTTTTATCTAATGTCTGCAGTGTTTTAATTAATACCTTATTTTTTCCAATGATATAAAGGTTGATATACTTATTTTCAAAAACTATAGATATTTAAGAAAAACAGTTCGAATAACAACAGAAACAAATGAGCAACAAGAAATAAACAATTGAACAAGTTGCAGCTGTCAGAAACATTTGCAATTATAAATATTTTTGTATCATTACATATGAAGTAGTAGCTGCGTAGGTGTTGTTTTACAATGGAAATCTCTAGTGATTACAAACTAAATTTGTTATTTATATTTAGTTATTATTAACAGAACGTGTTTATTATAGTTTCTAAAATAAGAACATCCACTGTTACATCATTATAAAAAACTAATACAACAGCTAATGGTTATTTGTTTGTTTATTTCTTATAAATTTCGCACTCATATGTTTCCGTTAAAAGGGATATCTTATTAAATGTCTCTGTTATGTATAAAATCAGTATGTAAGCCTTAAATCCTTGAAAAAAGAACAAGATGAGCTAGCTATTGAGCTATAAATAAATATAGAGTAAGCCATTTAACATAAACTTATGTTGTATTTTCCATCAAATCGGGTGTCCCCCAAGGACGTGTACTGGGCCCACTATTATACCTACTCTTTACTGCCGATCTACAACTATGAGAGAAACAATGACTGCCACAGTCGCCGATCACACGGCAGTGCTGACCTCTCATTCCGACCCGCAAATGCCAACCCATAATCTCCAAAGGCACCTAAACTTAATAGAACTGTGGTTTAAAAAGTGGAGCTTTAAAACTAACGAGACAAAATCGACCCATATAACTTTTGCCACAAGAAGAGAAACCTGCCCGCCTGTATCAATTAATAACCAACAGATTCCAAGCTTACTTGGAAAAAACACATATGGACAAAACGAAAACAGTTAGGTGAAATAATTCGCAAAACGTACTGGCTCATAGGACGTAAATTCCAATTACTATTACATAATAAACTATTGTTATACAAAGCCATCATCAAACCCTTCTGGTCCTACGGTATACAGCTGTGGGGGACCGCAAGTAATTCCAATATAGATATATTGAGAAGATTTCAAGCCTACACATTAAGATTGATTATTAACACACCGTGGTACGTGCCGAATGAGGTCATACGCCGTCATCTCAAAATTCCCACAATTAACGAAGAAATACAAAGATACAACATCCGCTATCATAATCGTCTTAACGTTCACCCGAATATATTAGTAGAGTGCCTACTGAAAGCGAAGACGAGGAACCTAGACTTAAGAGATTCAACCCGTCAGAACTACCAAATCGTTTTGAATGACTCCGCAAGTGTAGTGTTATAGCTATAAACACTCAAATTAGTTAAGTGATAAGGGCTGTTAATGGGCTTTTTCCAACAAGTTATGTATCTATAATAAAAAAGCGAAGCAAGGATGAAATGGATCGAGACAGGACGAGGCCAAGAATTAAACGAATATAAAAAAGTTAAACAGGAAGCAGCAAAACTATACAAAAAGGAAAAATCCGGCTGGCTCACAGACAAAATGCAGCTACTGGAAGTAAACAATAAAGATAACAGAAAACTTTTGAGTATATAAGACAGTTTAACACAAAAAAAATCAACAAAAGCAAAAATAAGTAAAAGAGATTGGGAGACACACTACACAGACTTATATAAAGACACAACAGAAAAAGCAGATGAAGAACTAAATGACGGAAGAGACAATGAGGTAGACACCCCTACATACAAAGAATTTGCAGAAGTAGTTAAACAATTTAAATTAAGGAAAGCCCCAGAACCAGACGAGATAAATAACGAACTAACAATTAATGGAGGAGACGAGCTGCTAACAAGAATATATAAACTAATAGTTAGGATATGGACTGAGGAAAACATGCCGCACGACTGGAAAAACGGCCAAATAACGCCAATTTATAAAAAGGGAGATGCAACGAAGTGTAGTAATTATAGGGCAATTGTATTATTGAACACGACATACAAAATCCTAACCTCGATAATAAGAAACCGGCTGACTAAATACACCGAACAAAAATTGGGGCAGTATCAACAGGGATTTAGACAAGGAAGATCAATGGTAGACGCAATCCACACGTTAACACAAATAATAGAAAAATATTATGAACATGACATTGAAATATACATCCTTTTCATAGACTTCAAACAAGCGTTCGACTCCATTAATAGACAGCAACTATTGAGAGAAATGAAAAACATGCAAATACCAGGAAAGTTAATTAGACTGACAAGAATGACAATGGCGAATTCTACAGCAACAATAACTACAAATGAAGGCAACACATACGAAATTAATATAGAAGTGGGAGTGAGACAAGGAGACGGACTTTCTGCCACTCTATTTAATATAGCGCTCAAAGGAGCCATAGCAAAGTGGGGAAATAAAACGCTAACGCACAGCTCTACGCAAATAATTGGATATGCTGACAACTTAGCGCTTATAGCAAGGGACAAAAGAAGCCTAGAACAAAAGGTACTGGAACTCATAAGAGAAGCTGAAATCAGAGGTTTAAAATAAATGAAGAAAAAAACAAAATACATGGAAAGCACAAGAAGAGGAAGAGGAAATCCAGCGGAAATGAAGGTAGGAAGATTTAGCTTCCAAAGAGTAGAATATTTCAAGTACTTAGGAGTAATGGTAGACGGAAACAACGAGAGAAGTCCAGAAAGAATAAAAGCAGGAAACAAAGTGTATTGGAAATATGAAAAGTTTTTGAAAGACAGAAATCTTAGCAAAACAACAAAGCTAAAAATATATAAAACAGCTATAAGACCAATCATAACCTACTCCGCAGAAACAATGTGCTTATCCAGGAAAGATGAAGAAAGGATGAGAATACTGGAAAGGAAAATAATAAGAAGGATATACGGACCAACGCAGATGCCGGATGGAGAGCTCAGACACCTTATGAACTTTGAAGTGAGAAATATACTAGAAGGAGAAGACATAGTTAGATTTGTAAAGGCACAAAGGCTTAGATGGTTTGAACACACCCAAAGAAAGGAACATGATGAATTAATAAAGAAAATACTAACTTGGAGACCTATGGAAAATCGTCTAAGTGGAAGACCAAAGATCAGATGGCAAGACCAAGTAATGAGGGATATACAAGGCATGAGGATAACTAATTGGAGAGAATTAATAAAAAACAGAAAGGAATGGAGAAAACTAACAAAGAAGGCACAGTCACACAACAATCTGTAGAAGACGAACAAAAAGCAGAGAACAAGCGGACTGATCCCCCACGAATATCGGATCAGAAGAGCTCATGAGCGACCTATACTCCATTGACGGAGTGTTGGGTCTATATACTATGTATCCATATTATTAATTAAGCAATAAGGTCAAAACATTTACTAATTGTTCACTGTTGACAGATTGTAAAGGAATTTATAATAAAAAAAAATCTAATATATTTTTTATAAACACTACTAGGTATCTACAGCTATCCCATTAAGGGTTTTGTGTATTCCTTCTTCTACACAAGTTATTTGGTTTCAAAGAAATTGACCAAATACAAGTTTTATTTCATCTGTAGTAAGCTATGCATTCCTGTCGTTCCGATCCGACGTTAAACTGTAGGTCCCCTGTGTTTCTACCTTAGCGCTTAGGAGAAACACGTGGCAGAGAAGAGGCCGATGCCCAGCAGTGCATGTTTTGTGAAAACTCACAACAGACACCTTTTACCATTTAACCTATCTTTTCCTATTCTAGACATCCTTTTAGTGTATTTGCTGTAATAGTGTACAGACCATACTTATAGTTTAAAATGGGTTGTATTTAATTGAACATCAAATTATTGCTGTTTTAGTAAGTTTTAAAATCTAGTGTAGCAACAAAAATACTGACTGAGCATCAAATTGTGTGCAACTAAGAAGGCGAAAATTGTTAACTGTTTTATGATATTGTGAGCACCTTTTAACTAATAAAACATCTAAAAAAATAATTGAACATCGACATTTATAACATAGCAACGGAACCTGAGCATAAAATACAAAAAATAGACACCTGTAGAATATTTAACCTTACCTAACCTAACCTGTTTGAAATAATTGTTACATATGGTGTTTGTAAACTAATGGAGAAATTATTTTTGTATGTTGAACAAGGTTAGACGTTAGAGAAAAATTTGTGGTGCTTAGTATGAAAATTAGATGCTCAGTCAGTATTTTTGTTGCCCAGGTAAGTTAAATAGATGCTATATTTTGTTGGTTATTAATTTTTTTGTTGCTCATTTAAAAATTTCCCGCTTAAAATAACCATTTATATTATGAAACTGTGTAGAACATTATAAACTAAGAAATATCAAGCACCTTCCACATTATCATTTGTTTGTTGTATATTCCACAGACACGCTAACACTTGTATTCTGGAATAGAGACTTCCTATCGGAATTCCAAAAAGAATATCATGAATAGGAAAATCCACTCACATAAAACTTTGAAGTTAAACAGAAGAGAAAAAAAAGCTCTTGCAACTATAAAATAATTTACAAACAGTACAAATTTTCTATTGACCTTGAAAAAATGAGGTTAATATTTTAGTAAAAGGACAAACCATGTTTCCTGGTTATATAAACAATAAAACTACTTTAAAAGTCAAAACTCTGTGATCGAATGTCAAATTTGTATGCAGATCATATTTCAGACAGCAAAAACGTCAAAAAAATAGTTTCCTTTCCTGATTATACAAAATAAAAATAGATTTTACCTCAAATTTTTAATGTGAGATTCAATCTGTACCCAGCCGTGAAATTTGCAACAACATATATTTCAGGCAGAAAAAACTGCAGGTTTACTTCCATTTGCTGGTTATTCAAAAAACAGGGAAACTTTCTAGGTCAAATATGTAACCAGATCTGGCAAAACTTGTAGACCCTAATTGATGTATATGGTCGAAGAGGAGGACTCAGAATAAGACCTCATATTTTTCCATGCTTACTGTATGTATTTATGGCCATATTATTTAAATATTTATGAATAAAAACCTGTTGAAATTGCTATTATTATTGCTTTGCGGTGCGTTCATGGAAAATAAATAAATAAAAGCACTAGGAACTTATGCAACAACCTAATATTATAGAATTCTACTTTATCGACAGTCACTTGATTAATTTGACAGTTTCCTCAAAGATGTCGCCGTAATTTGCACCTATTTGCGTTTGCTCACAGACAATTCTGTGGTGTGTTATACAGGCCATAAAAGTTACCCACAGAATTTCTAAAAAATTGCTTAAGAACAAGAATTTCATTCTAGACCTGTTAATCTTAAAGTTTTTGCGAACTGGAAACACTCTTGACCTTTGTATGCTTGTTTATAGCTAGGTATTCTAAAAACCTAATAATGACTAAAATTGCTAAACCAAATAATAAACAATTTGCACTCATTTATGTAAACTATTTGGCCAGGGAAATTGCTACTCCTTACAACAACTTGAATGTCAAGCTGTAAAATCTAAGATAAACTTATTTATACAATTTTGACGTGTATACATTACAAATTAACAATAATAAAATATTCCTTGCTTATTAAAATTTGTAGATTATACACCCCATGTCTACTACACTATACAATGGTATTTCTGGCAATAGTTACACCTACACAACAATATTAATACATTTCCAACCCTCATACATACCAGGGAGAATATTGCTACGGAAGAGTATTTTCCAAAATACCTGTATACCAAGAAGGTTAAAAGAAAATGTTGTAGATACTTTAGTAGTGTATACAGAAAACATTTTTTTAAATTATTATTTTGAGAGGTATATCATAAACTTATATTTCTTTAAACCGTTGGTACATCTAATGTATACCTTAGGATAAGCTTATTTTTCTCTTTTCAGTGATAGCAAGGTTAAACGTATTGTATTATGCAGCTTCCACAAGCCTTAGAGGCCCATCGCTTTTGGTGTGAGACAAGGCTAAGTTAGTTTGTGCAATGCCCAACGGGGCCCGACTCTGCGGGTTACCGTGTTGGTGCATTACCATGCTTAACCTACTGTTGTGTGTGAATGTTTTTTGTTTATGGTCTTGTTACTCCTCTAATGTGACCGTAATTCGAGGAGTGCCATTAATTTGATCCCTCATGGCAAATGGAGACCAGGACCCAGGGAATTAGAAAAACTTCCGACCCTGGGAAGATTCGAACCGGGAAGCGTTTGGACTATTACATCCAAATCTTGGCTCTCTACCACTGAGCCATCCTCGCCCTTGGTTAAACGTATATTTATTTATAAAATTTGTTTTAGAAAATATCTGCATTTGTATGTTTTAGAAGTGCAATAGAATAACTCCTTGCCAAAAGGTTGTGTGTGTTTATTTGTAATAACTCTAACAGAGTTAATAATTTTAATGAGTTGCTGGGTATGTTGGTTCAGATGCTGAGAAAGGTCACTTATGTTATTTTTAAATTTATTTAGGATTTAATGCTAATTTTATAATAGAAAGGTACAACTTTTTGCACAACATTTATACCATACTCACAATAATTATTTCTTATATCAGCGACGTTTAAAATAAACAAGATTTCTTTGTAAAATGATTATGAAATATTAAAGTGTTCAATTGCAAGCAATGGTTTCTTCTGTATTGTTTTAAATTCATGAGCTACCACATTAACTTTCGTTTTATGCTATTCATATTAAAAAATGGATATTATTATGTTTAGACAAATAAAATGCAATTAAATTCTCTACCAAATTCCATAAAAAATTATTGTGATAAAATGTTGTAGACTCTCCTATTTAATATGTTTGGGTTATTGAGACTAAAATAAAAAATAATGTGGCAGCAGTTTTAGGCCTTTTAATAACAGACAGTATGTATGTAGACTGAAAATGGATTTGTTATCCCATCTTTTACCCTGTGTTGTGCAATTGTATTTGTTTAAAACACTAATCATAGAAGGATTAAATTTTTGTTTGTTATAATCCAACTTCCCGTGGGAATGAAAAATATATAATAATTTCAAAAAGTTACAGTCTGTATATGAACAGTTTATAACTTATTTTTTAGGAAAAATACTAAAAATTGTTATTCTCTGGCACTATTTACCTAAACTATGTATACTGATCCATTAACGCATTGAAGAGCTGGTTTTGGCAAAGCGTTATTCTATTGCATTTCTAAAACATACAAATGCAGATATTTTCTAAAACAAATTTTATAAATAAATATACGTTTAACCTTGCTACAGATGTACCAAGGGTTTAACGAAATATAAATTTATGATATGTCTCTCAAAATGATTGTAGGAAAAAAATCTCAAGGAAAAAATCCACAGAAAAAAATCCATAGGAAAAAATCCACGGAAAAAAATCCAAACTATAAAATGAAGTGATTATAATTTTGAACAGCCAAACCTAACCAAAAAATTTTTTATGTGTTTCAGTATTGTTGTCTACTTTTCTATTTTCTATTTAAATAATTTTTTTGCCAATACCGTGTTTTGTTTGCCTGTTTTTTCTTAACCAATACACATATATTTATTTTATTAATAAAATTCTGTGCTGCGTGAACGTTCTGTCAATTTTAACAAGGGATTTTTTGAATAAAAAGTTTTAGTATTAATAAATAGTTAAATTGTCAAAATTTACACCCAAGGGCATTATAACCAAAATACAGATCTACCTAAGTAATAAAATATTTTTGCCCCAAAGCGTTTGTGCAACCGGCCGTAATGTTACAAACAATATGAAAAATTACTATAATTATAGTTTGGATTTTGTTTCCTATGGATTTTTTTCCTTGGATTTTTTTTCTTGGATTTTTTTCCGTTTACCCTCAAAATAATAATCTAAAAAACGTTTTCTGTATGCACTACTAAAGTATCTACAACATTTTCTTTTAACTTTCTTGGTATACAGGTATTTTGGAAAATACTCTTCTGTAGCAATATTCTCCCTGGTATGTATGAGGGTTGAAAATGTATTAATATTGTTGTGTAGGTGTAACTATTGCCAGAAATACCATTGTATAGTGTAGTTAGACATGGGGTGTATAATCTACAAATTTTAATAAGCAAGGAATATTTTATTAAAGTTAATTTGTAATGTATACACTTCAAAATTGTATAAATAAGTTTATCTTAGATTTTACAGCTTGACATTAAAGTTGTTGTAAGGAGTAGCAATTTCCCTAGCCAAATAGTTTACATAAATGATTGCAAATTGTTTATTATTTGGTTTAGCAATTTTAGTCATTATTAGGTTTTCAGAATACCTAGCTATAAACAAGTATACAAAGGTCAAGAGTGTTTTCCAGTTCACAACAACTTTAAGAGTAACAAGTCTAGAATGAAATTCTTGTTCTTAAGCAATTTTTTAGAATTCTCTGCGTAAATCCTAAGGCCTGTATGACACACCAGAGAATTGTGTCTGCGAGCATGCGCAACTAGTTGCAAATTACGGCGACATCTGTGAGGAAACTGTCAAACTAATCAAGTGACTGTCGATAAAGTAGAATTCTATAATATTAGGTTGTTGCATAAATTTGTAGTGCTTTTATTTATTTATTTTCCATGAACGCACCACAAAGCAATAATAATAGGCAATTTCAACAGGTATTTATTCATAAATATTTAAATAATATGGCCATAAATACATTCAGTAAGCATGGAAAAATATGAGGTCTTATTCTGAGTCGTCGTCTTCGACCACATACTCGTACATCAATTAGGGTCTACAAGTTTTGCCAGATCTGGTTACATATTTGACCTAGAAACTTTTCCTGTTTTTTTGAATAACCAGCAAATAGAAGTAAACTTGCAGTTTTTTCTGCCTGAAATATATGTTGTTGCAAATTTCACGGCTGGGTACAGATTGGATCTCACAGTAAAAATTTGAGGTAAAATCTATTTTTATTTTGTATAATCAGGAAAGGAAACTACAGTATACACTCGATAGTGTGAACATCGCATAACGGAAACCTCGCATAATGTGAACAACATATTACTTCTGCTAGGCCACCGTATACCGTGAACAAACAACACCTTCACTTATGGAAACGAATGTCATTGAGCTGCAAATATTTCGCCGTTGCGCTATCGCTGTTGCTTTAAGTGTAAATCCCCGGTTGTGAATCCCGATATATTTGGTATTTCCCCAGTCGTATTAGTACGAAATATTTTGTTTTTATTTCGTGTATTCACTCTAGGTAGGTAGTGCATTGTTAGTGGTTGTTATCTGCGTGTGCAGCCTAAGTAATTTCGGTGCATATCAATAAAATGTCGCTTAAAAAAAAACGAATGTGTCTTACTCTTCATGAGAAATCGCTTGTGATTCAAGAATTAAATGATGGGCAAGGTGTTAGGCATTTAGTCTAAAAATATGGTGTGGCAAAATCTACAATTTGTAAGATAAAACAAAAAAAGAAATGATTTCTATAGCTATGAGAGATACATATGTCGGACCAGGTAAAAGACAAACATTAAAGAGTTCTGAGTTCCCACGAATGGAAAAAAAATTGTATAAGTGGTTTCTTGATCAACGTAATAAAAATTTTATTGTGAGTGGCGAAATGATTAAGCAAAAAGCAAAACTAATTCATTCGCAAATTAGAGAAAATGATAAACAATTTACAGCCAGTGAGGGATGGCTACAACGATTTAAAAAGCGGTTTGGAATTCGCTTTTTGAAAGTTTGTGGGGAAAAATTATCCTCTCAACCAGAACTCGTAGATCCATTTAAAATTCAGTTAAAGAATGAAATAGAAGAACTTGGTATCACACTGGAACAACTTTACAATGCTGATGAAACAGGACTCTATTGGAAATTGTTACCAGACAAAACATTTGTCTCGCTGGCAGAAAAATCTGCTGCTGCTGGTAGAAAAACCGAAAAGCAGCGAATAACATTTTTGGCATGCACTAATGCTACTGCGATTCATAAGGTAAAACCATTGGTTATTGGTAAAGCTGCGAAGCCAAGGTCATTTAAAAATTTCAATTGTCCTGTCATCTATGAACATTCCAAATCAGCTTGGATGACTGCTACCATTTTCAAACACTGGTTTCATTATTCGTTTGTACCTCAAGTAAGTTTTAATTTTCTACTTCCTAGATCTTAAACTTAAATCAAACATTTTTTACTTGAAGGTTAAAATGTTTCTAAAGGATAAAGGTCTCCCGATAAAAGCTTTACTTCTACTGGATAACGCGCCATCTCATCCAAATGAAGATGAATTGAAGAGTGAGGATGGGCAAATTGTAACAATGTTTCTTCCCGCTAATGTCACACCGCTCATACAACCAATGGATCAAAATGTTATTAGACTAACGAAATTATACTACAGAAACAGTCTTCTATCTACTGTAATACTGTAATAGAAAACAACATGAATGTTTCCGATACCTTGAAAAAGTTAACTATCAAAGACGCAGTAATCAACTTAATGGCAGCTTGGAATCATCTTAATCCCGAAATTATAAAAAAGTGTTGGAGGAATATTTTAGATGGAGTTCTTTCAAATTTTGATGATGACGATAATGTGCCACACGCTATTCTGAAACGCCAGTGGAACAACGAGAACTCACAATCAGTATCCAAATTGCTTCAACTTCTCCGTACATTGGCACCTCAGGTAAGTCCTTTCTCCCTATACATATCTAAATTGGTCTTAATTTGTGTATGTTTACTTATAGGGTGCATTTGAAGAATCTGATGTGTTGGAGTGGTATCAGTGTGATGTAATGAATTTGAAGATGATGTTATTGAAGAATGCCAAAGTGATGAAGCGGTCGAAAAAAATCCTAAACCGTTGAATAAAATTTCATTAGACAGTGCTATAAATGCTTTAAATGTAGTAACTCAGTGGGCAGAAGAGACTGATGTTGACTTTAGCGATCTTAAAGTTATAAAAAGACTAAGAGAAAAAGCTATTATGCAAAAAATAAAATATCCCCTAAAACAAACAAATATTTCCGACTTTTTTGGCAAAAAATGATTTTTTATTACTGTTTTTTTATATGTTGCTATTTTTAATTAGTATTAGTGATTTATGTGTTTAGTTTGTTAATTATAAATGTTTATTATATATTACATATAACCTTCGTTAACGTGAATAAATCGATAATGTGAACAACCGTTGTTTTTTTGGGTTCACACTATCGAGTGTCTACTATATTTTCTTTTTTTCGTTTTTGCTGTCTGAAATATGATCTGTGGTACAAATTTGACATTCCATCACAGAGTTTTGACTTTCAAAGTGGTTTTACAATTTATATAATCAGGAAACATGGATAGACCTTATTGGTTTAAAATTTCACTAAAATTTTACAGTCACTTTTTCAAAATTGTACTGTTTGTATATTATTTTATAGCTTTTTTTTCTCTTCTGTTTAACTCTAGTTTTATGTAACTCCATTTTCCTATTCATGCTTCTTTTTATGGAATTCCGATAAGAAGTTTCTTTTACAGAATACAAGGGTGAGCGTGTCTGTGGAATATTGAACAAGGGATATTGGGTTTTACAACAAATGATAATATGGAAGGTGCTTGATATTCTTAGTTTTTAATGTCCTGTAGAGTTTTATAATTTAAATAGTTACTTTAAACTTTTAGATATGAATAAACATCCCAAGAGAAGTGTTAAATATAGTATATATTATTTAACCTGATGTCTAACGGCTTAACTGTCGGACAAGCCTCCAAAAACGATTAAAATTCTGAACGACCCAAGTGCTTTACAAAAATAACTGAGTAAATACTAAATACACGCGTAACACCAAGACAACAATATCGGGCAGTTACTCATCGCTAATCGGTCAGAAATACAGCCTAATGCACAGTATTTTGTAAAGCGCTGTTACGTAAGGAGTATTATTGCGTACACACGTTAAGCCGGCCGGGGGCCAATTTCCAGTGACACCTCAACGGTCTTAAAGTGTTTCCTGGCATTTTATTTTTATAATAAAACAAATATGGATTCAACAAATTAATGCAATTAATTATAAATTTAGGAAAAGAATACACACAAGAAGAATGCAATAAATTTCGAAAAATTTTAATTTTGTTTGTATCACGAGATGATTATTTAAAAGTACCTCATACCTTGCTTGTTATTTACATAAAATGAACTTTAATAAATCCAGGTTAAAGGTAGAGGTTTAGTGGGTTTTACCGTTTATTGTTACCGTCTGAAAATTTTCCAGAAGGATTATTTTCTTGAGATTAATTTTAATAGGGAGACCAGTATTGTCAGGAGAAAGTTTTCTACTGAATCAGCCAGTTTGTCACAATATTCGAACGTGGTTAACATTGTGATTTGTGAATTGCATTAACTGTATTTCAGTTTTAATTGAATTTCAGTTGTTTTTATTTTAACTTGAATAGATATTTAGCTGTTGTTTTTTCCCTTTCAGTTAAACGCCGTTTCTTATTTCCTCAAGTACTCTGCAGATTTTGTAATTTTTTACTTTTTCTGTCTTTTTTGGTAATTTTGCCTTTTTTTCGTTTTTGCCTTTTTTACTTTATTTTTGCCTTTTTAGTGCTTTAATCTTTTTTTTGCCATTTTGCCTGCCTTTTTCAAGACTTTATTTTGCCTAACTATCCTAGCTCTAGTGATTACAGTGGTTTAGTGCTTTAGCTCATGTACTTGAATTTACAAAAACAACATCTAGTGTGTAAAAGAAATTTAGTGTCGAAGACATTTTGATTAGTCGTTTTTGCTAATTAGCAAGTTACAGGAACAGTTTTCTGTGACATTAATAACAATAACGATATGGATGCGAAATATAGGAATCTAACTAAAGAAGAGAGGGAATGTGTACTGAGGGTGCGGAATTACTTTATAAAGGAAAAAGACAACTTTGGCCCTTTGGAGGACGTCAGAGCTGTACAGCGGAGGACGGCGGATGCTCTGGATGTTTCGGAAGCTACGGTATCAAGGACTGTAAGTGCTTCCTGTAATGGACCAAACTTAAATACGCAAAAAAGAAAACGGATGCAATATAAATGCAGAGATTTGCCAGCTGCTGTGAAATTTGAAATTAAAAACGTTATATACGACATATTTGCAAACAAAGAACATGTAACATTAGATTCTTTATTGGCTAAAATTAAAGAAAAGCAATTATGCGACATGTCAAGAGCCACTTTAGGTAGAGTTCTAAAGCACTTGGGGTTTTGCCATAAAGCAACAGACAACAGGAGAGGTTTATGTGAGCAATCTCACGTTGTTGCTAAACGACACAAATTTTTACGCCTTTACCTAAAAAAACCGCAATTCACCAGAACCACGTCAGGTTGGGTTTATAGATGAAACTTGGGTTTTCAGTAAAGGATCCTCTAAGAAAACGTGGCAAGATGATAGTGTTATGAGTTTGCAGCAGCCTACGAAAACATCAGATGGTGAAAGATATATTATTGTTCACGCAGGTACTGAAAATGGATTAGTGGAGGGTGCTAGCTTGATATGCGGCACAAAAAATAAATCACTCGATTACCACGACAACATGAACGCGGAGTTGTTTGAAAAATGGTTTGAAGAGAACGTCCTGAAGCACTTGGAAGAACCTTCAATTATAGTCTTGGACAACGCATCCTACCATAGCAGGATAATTGATAAGGTACCAACGCTTCAGTGGAACAAAGCATACATTTGTGAGTGGTTAAACAAGAAAAACTTTCCGTTCACCAGCGAAATGTCAAAAACGGAATTGATGGATGTGGTAAGAAATTCCAACCATGTAACCCCAGACAGCCAAAAGTACTACGTGGACGAATTAGCTGCTAAATACGGCCACGAGGTTATTCGTTTGCCCCCATATCATTGCCAATTCAATGCTATTGAATTGGTGTGAGGCATCGCGAAAAATTATTATAACAAACACATTGGCGAAGTAAAAGGTGTAGAGGAAGAGGTTAAAAAAATGTGGCAACAATCTTTAGATAGAATAACTCCTGAGATATGGAAGAACTGTATCGGACATATCGCTTTTGGAGGCTTGTCTAACAGTTAAGCCGTTAGACGTCAGGTTAAATAATATATACTATATGCAAAAATATTCAAGGCATTCCATTTAAAAAAATACCTTAAGCATGCCACACTTTTTTGTAACAACCTGTATACTTGAAAATAATTTTAATGTATGCGCATTTACCCACAGTTTACATCTGCATTACAAAGATTTTTTTATCTGTTATGGTATACGAGCTATCGAACAACCACGCACTATTGCCCCCCCTGTATAGTCGTTAGTTTTACTTTTATTCTATTGGTTGGCACCAATGAAAATCTTAATTGGCTGGCTCCTAGCTTAAAATGGTGTTTTACTTACTTAAGGTTATTTTTCTTAGGACGCCAGTATAGGTAACAATTATTAACTTGACCATGCTAATTCTATCACTACCGACTACCTACGCTACTCAACACTTACAGTGTGCACAAAGAATATTTTGAAGTTTTTAGGCTCAGTTCGCAGTTCTGCACTCCACGGGATCTCTCCTTTAAGTACCATGGTGGCAGGATCAACGTAGTATAAGTGTGGGCCTCGAGTCAGCAGCAGCATCCGCCTCCTAGCGAACAGTCCCTTACGTTTATCCACCAGCCCCTGCTTAAGAATAAGATTCCCTTCAACAAAATTGTGCCACTTGTCCGATTTCTGAAGGTCCAGTCTCCTTTCTATTTCGGCAGGTTCTAACTCGATTATACTTTTATTTGTATCTGACTTTTTCCTAGTGGGAGTGGTACTGGGTTGGCATATGAGGTTCATTTGTAACCGGGAGGCTTTTTCTCTGTCTAAACCCGGCTCTAAATTGTCAGGGATCTGGTTATCGTTTTGATTTTCTGACGATTCACCACAGCCGGGTAAATAGGGTAGGATTTTCGGTGGGGGCCCAATGTTGTCCCAATCGATATCACTGAAGAATTCATGTTGGCGTATGCTTGTGTATGGTTCGGTATCGTTTGCGCCTAGTCGACTGTTGGGTTTTATCACTAAAAGTTTCTCTACTAAGTCCTTGGCGGTTTGGTCAAAACCTTCAGGAAACTGGTACTCGAGTTTGAGAATCTTTTGGAATATTAAATACTCGCTGCCGGCACGAAATGGCGGAAGCCCCGACACCATTTGGTAGACTATGCAACCAAGGGCCCACAAATCAGAAGCAAAAAGGGCTTCTGTATCGTTTAACAGTTCAGGGCTTACGTATTGAGCTGTACCTACAAAACTATTTTTACGTCTCCTATTGTTCTCATCATCATTTCTATCCTCGTTGGAGGATAGAATTTTGGCACTACCAAAGTCTGTGATAAGGATATGCCAGTTTTCATCAAATAATATGTTCTCAGGCTTCAGATCTCTATGAATAATCCCCTTAGAATTTAATGCCTCTAGAGCTAAAACAAGCTCGGCGGTGTAATATTTTGTACAAGCAATGTTGAAAGATCCATTCTTATTTATGTGAGGTAACAGTTCCCCATTCTTTGCATACGTTAGCACAAAATAGAGCCGTTCTGTATCCTGAAATGTACAATATAACCTCACAAATAGGTTTGTACACCCTGATAAAATTTGCAGGACTTTCTTTTCGCGTAGCACATACTCCATCTTCTTTTCCCTTATTATGTGCCGTTTTTCTAGCACTTTAACTGAAACATCACAGAAAATAAGATAGTATACGAACTACTAAAACAACCACAACTTACTTGCAAATTCTTTACTTGTATGAATATCCTTTGCTAAATAAACAGTGCTGAAACTTCCTTCACCAATTACCTTCCCAAAAACGAAATCAGAAGCTGACCGCTTCCTCGCAGAATCCTCTGCAGGGGGTGGTGTCATCATTGGTTGCACTAAACTTTAATGAATGACTTGAAATGTTTAAGGCTAATGTGCTACTTTGACAGACGTCACTTAAAAACGCACCGCTGCTGTGAGACTCAGAAAAGCAAACTGCCAGTTATATTTCCCTTTACGTACCTGTGGTAAAATATGCACAAATTCGTCACTGATGGGTTACGTCATTACTGTACGTCATCAGTATTGTTTAAATTTCGAAACTTCGATAAATCATGACGTGCATTTTCTCAGGTTTAACGAACTGAACGTGAAGTAACGGTCTGCAATTTACCGATATTGTTTTACTGCTGATTGTGGGCGTTCAATGACATATTTTTACACTTTTCCCTTAATAATTCCTATTTGTTGCACATACTTCAAAAATATACATAAATGTGACAGCTTTCTTTTTTTTTTATGAGCAAAACAGTAGAAAGTTTCGTAACCGGCTGAGAACAGACATTTCTCCATTGATTCGATTTCTAATGTGGTGTGGCGGGGATAACGCGACGTTGCCAGAGCGTGAAAATTGCCACGCTGCTAGAGAATTTTCGAAATAGCAAATTTAAATAATTTTCAGCCAAATCAGAGGTGGAAGTAGGCCGATATGGCCTGGAGCACAATTCCGGTAAACTAAATGGAACGTGGTAAAAAATACCATTCAATCAGTACTGAAACGTACACTTAAATACACAGATTTGAAGATTTTTAAATAATTATTGCCTATTCACTAATTTTCTTAATGATCTAATATAATACACAGTTTAAGTCAAAGCTGTCGTATTTTAGAATGTCTATGTTTAGTCCTAGCCAGAAAAATGCTCCTTAGAAATTAATAGCATTTTTCTAACATAATAATCCCAGAAAGTCGGTGTTTGCGCCGTGTTCCAATGTTCTTCAAACATAAATAAGTCTCGCGTTTTTATTAATTTCCCTATTTCGATTCACTGCCAAAATTCTTTTCTCAATTAATCAACATTATAAGCGCCATGTTTTAATTTTAATGTATAAATTGTCTAGTATGGCAGTTTGCAAACATTCTACCTTAAAAATACGTTCTAAAAGCATTATTATCAGAATTTTAATTGTTATTTGAAGCAAACAAGTACCTGCACAGTCATTGTTTTTTAGAATTGCCATTAACAGAAATGTTTCCAGAATTTTAAGAAAGGTTAATGACTTTTTAATTCTTTTTTATGTTTACAATTTGTTTCTTTTGTATCATTTTAACAGGTATTTTTGGTACCTACGATACAATTCGGATTAAAAATAAGTGGACGCGACTGCCTCCCTGGACTTTCCCATACTGGAAACTGTTCATATCATCTTTATTCAACAGTAGAGTTATTTTCCTCAAAACGGTTGTTCAAGTGCTATCCTAAAACCTTGCCTCGTAACGAACAGACTTACAAGGTTTGTAAGAATTCCCGCCAAATATCTGCGGTGCCCCTTAATTTCCTTTTAATATGCAACCAGGCATACTTCATTCTCTACTATATACGTCGCGCGGTCTAACTAGTACCGATCGCTGTTGCTAACGAGGTAAAATTTTCTAAGTCCCTGGAAATTATATTTTGTAGGGCATAAAAAATCCATTTTTTTATTTTCGCGGAAAAAGATTCTTTGACGCAAACAAATAACAACCGTTAGAATAAAAAAAAATATTTTTCTAAAAAAGAGGGGGGAGGGGGCCGGTGCGCTTACATATATCCACGAGTGTAATATTTCTTTGCATATTCATATGCTCCATTATGTACTGAGCGATTCAGTGAAAACCCCAGCTTCCTATCTTTTTTCGTTTATTAATTAAAGGAGTTTGAAGTTTCAAACTTCCAAGCTTCGTAGAGGGCGCCACAGGAAAATTACGGAGTTCTTCAAAAAATATATCGATAGCCCCTTGCGAGGTCTATCGACATATGAAACTTAAAAAAATTCCTTGGAGCAGTTTTTGAGAAATAATTTTTTGAAAATTTCCAAAATTTTGAAAATTCGTAATTTAGGGCCCTTATAATTTTTCAAAAAACTTTTTATATCACCTCATTTTACCCTTCATATACTATTCAGAAAATAAAAATCATTTGAATCGATTCATCCGTTTTCGAGTAATTGGGCGTTAAACTCAAAATTTTCAAAAAATCATAGCGCCCTTCAGTTTAAAGCTAGCGAGTTCGACAAAAAACTAACAGATTTGTCTTATGACCCTCTATCGTTATCCGCGATAAAAGTTTCAAAATTGTAATCACGAAAAAAGTGATACCAAAAAAACGTGCGTAACTTCCGCTTCCGGTTTCGGATTTTTTTGAAAAGCTTATTTTTTCGATGAATTTTCGATACACCGCCGCATTCCAAAGCGCATCAAAATCGGAGCAATACTTTCGGCTGTAGGAGCGTCACATACGTACGTACATACGTACATACGTACCCACCCACAGACAGACATTTTTTAAAAACCACTTTTTTGGGTTCCTAGAGACCCAAAACGGATATATCCGTTAAAATCTCGATTTCGAAAATTTTCATGATTTCAATACTTACCCTATACCTATAAGGTATGGGAAAGTAATACCCTATACCTATAAGGTATGGGAAAGTAAAAATTAAGGTTTCAGACACAAAATTAAAACAAGGTTTTGTATACAAACTCCGCAGATACTAAGAAAATGCAAAGATTTGAAACAACTGTTAACCAAGAATTTACAAATACATACCAGTAACACAAAAGTTAGAAAATAATGCGAGAATTATGATATTTGAGGTTATGTCTTGACGCTGGAATACGGTTTTTAAATACCTACTTTTCGGATTGCTTACATCCGAATTCCCCCCCCCCCCCCCGTCCTCGTGTGATTGGTCCGGACTATGTACGTCATTGTACCCATCATAATAAGGCGTTTAAATCATCCAAAGTTTAAACGTTTAATAATTTTTGTGTCCACAACGAAAATTGCCGAATTACAGAAAAATATTCTGTAAGTATAAATGTATGTTTTTAACTTGTCTGTGATTTAACAAAAGTGATACGTACTAAGTTAGCCAGTTATACTTACGCGCCGTAATTTTTGATAGTTCCCACCTTTAACGAGAACTAAATTACGAAATCTAGTTGTACTATTATTAAGTTAAGTTAAGTAAAATACAGTTTGTTTTCCCATTTAACACGTATTCTTCTTCTTTGCGTGCTTTGTCTCTTCGCTCCTAAGCCTGTGTTGCACATTTTAAAGTACCACAGACATAGAGGATCTACAGCTTAACGTGAGCTCCGAACTAAACACTTGTTTCCCGAGTAATTATTACCTTATTATTACCAAATATTAATATATCGATTTAATTGTTAGATATCTAAAAGTTAAGTTAGCACTACGTTACCTCACAAGAATATTCGATTAAAATAACTTCAAATTGGAATTTCACAGAATATTGTTATCCATTTTAAGCCATTCATGTAAATTATATACAGAGTAAAGTAACTATTAAGTACGTCTTTGTATTTGCGGATGTGTTTGGAGGATACATTTCAGAACCTGTAGGTTTGTTAACATTCTTGCTACCTTCTAGACCATTCCATTTCCATCATTTTCTATTAAATAATTCTGTTATTGTTTACCAATTCTTATCTTGTTGATTTGTATGCAATCAACAGTAGGTACTATTAATACACGTATTTACACTCTTTCTGTTGCAAACTCTGTTCCCACTTGTTCTCATACATATATACCTAACTCTTAATTTGTTTAAATTAAAATTTTTAAGTTTTAATTAAGGTTATGACTTTTGCTTGAGATATTTTCATAAAGTAATTGGATTTATTTCATTGCGACATCAAACAAAAGGACCATTAAAACATGAAGAATATGTTTCATAATGTGTTTACGTGAGTTCTAATTTAATTTTTTAACTGCATATAACAACAGAATGCAGTCGGTCAACGACTTAATAAACAAATACAGATTGAGATGAATTTAGCGCATTTCTAAATGCTCTAAAATTCGAATTAAATTATTTTTTAGGTATAATAATTAACGAGCAAATATAACAAGTACAATAAATTTTGTTGATTTATTTGCTTGATGTATATTTCGACATGATAACATGTCATTTCGCTACTAATTGATTAATAAGAATTTCCACGCAGTCACACAAGAAACAATGAAAAAATATCAGTGTTTTAATTCAATCTTGAAACTTAAATTTTATAGTATAATCTAACCTCACTGCTACTTTATTCCATTAAGTTTACAAGGTTATAATTTTTAATGAATGTGTTTTAAAGTTGCCTTCATTATTTCTTAAAACATCTCAGAGGATAGAAGATGTTCTTTAAATATTTTATGATATAAATAATTAGTGTTAGATAAAATATTCATAATATTCGTCGGAGGTGATGGTAAATAAATTAAACACCAATAGTTTTGCTAAACATATTTAAAATAAAATTTTAAAAAAACATATTTCTGTGCTAAATGGCATCAGCTATTTGTTTGCCCTTCACTATTTTGTAAAGGAAGATGAATTGAATCAGTTTGTATTATAAATATCTCTATATATTTCCATTTCCATTGCAGTTCTACTTCGTTTTAAATATGGAATTGTTGTTTGACATGTCCTTCATGCCTTTACTTCCATATCAGATACTTAATTCAAATTCCAATTGCAACCAATCAATGAGATCTTCTTAAATTAATCATTTTATATTATACACGTCCCTATGTTATATATAGCATATTTAAGCATCTAAAAAAATTGTTTAAATACCCAATCTTAAACTTCCATTGGTTGGTTCTTTAATTATTTACAGACTTAAAATGTGTCGAATTGTCATTTTACTAGTCCTGCATGTCTATGTCTTTACTTGCATATCACATATTTAGTTCTATTTCTCATTTCATCCAATCAGCGAATTCTTCTCCCTGGGTGCACATATCTGTAACATTTCCGTAAAATATCAGCACCCCTGCTCTCATATTTTTACCGACCTCTCCGGTTACTTGATACCAATACTAATTCAAGATAAGAAATGTAAGGATCCTTACATGGGGAGCATTAGAAGCGCCCGAAGGGCCGTCATATATTTAATATGGAAGACCCAAGTTAGCTGTTATGCTGTACAATTTGTACGTCGTTCCAATCTTATTATATATTTAATCAATAGCACTCGTAAATACGAAAGCCTTTGCATCAATAGCAAGTGAGACACTTTATGTGCAGACTAGGGGCGCTTTTTGGTACATGTTTTATTAACCATATACATTCAAACGAGTACATACAAGAAACACTAAATATTTTGTAGTTGTACATTGCAGTTGCAATTAGAAATATCTGATTTTATTCCTACTAAAATAAGAGAATTTAGTAATAGCAGGGCTAAAACATAATTTTCTGAGAAACATGTTTAGGGTATCTGCATGATCCTGAATAATTATATTATAGTTGTTTTACATTCTTGCAATGCTTTTAAGAAAAACTAGACTTTATAAATAAGTCAGAAAATATCCTGTGTACTGTAAATTTAGTTACAAAACAATTTCCTCTAATTTTAAAATTGTTTTTCAGCCTTTCAAATTGCAAGATGTTACCTATCCGGTATCGATTGAAATTAACCTTGGCTTTAAATTAGGTCAATTAGATACGTAAATAAATAAATAGTTACAATTGCGGCAAACAGAGACAAGTATTGTGTTGTTATTGTTATACAAATTTGTTACAAAATATGATTGTTTTCGAACCAACCCTTTATGTGGTTTATTTTGAAGGTTTATAGGTGTTGTTGTCACACATTAAACAGGAAACAACAGACAGGTTAGAAAAGACGGAAATGTATGATTACAAATATTTACTTATTAGTTCTCAAATAATTGCTCTCTTTCTCTTTCTCTCTCTCTCTCTCTCTCTTTCTCTTCCTCTGTCTCTACTGCCGGTTTTCCTTAACCACCTCTAGGTCAATCCTTTTCCTTCTATGTTCCATTCTACCATCAGCTGCTGTATATTCTCTCCCCGTCTCTGCATCCCCAAGATACTGTCTTCGTTTTTTGTTTGTTTGGAAATCCAGTTCATTGTTCTTTTGTATCCTCTCATTTCCCATTCGTTCAACTTGCCCATATCACAGTAACTGTCATTTTTCGATTTCTTCTATGATATCCGACTCTATCTGCGTCATCTCTCGAATTCGATCGTTTCTGTCCCTATTTGTTCTGCATATCCTCGTGGATCGTGGATGTCCTTATCAAATCCATTTCGAATACTCTTAGTTGTGCCTTATGCATTTCGGTTCCATATAGCACAAAGTTTTGTATTATCGACTTATATATCACGTTGACCACCAGCTGGCAATTGTGGATTTTCATCCATACCCCAAAGGGTATTTTTAAGCGACTTCTGGTAACAGGTAGCTGCACTAAAGGACAACACTGACAGGCACTCAACCAGTTACATGTTTTGCAGTTTGCAAGCCAATGGCATTGTCTTTAAAAATAATGCCTTAAACAAAACCCCACGATAATCGGAAATTGGTATAATTGAATATAAGTTACGACTAATATATTAGTCTAGTGCTATGGGCCAAAATCATTTGGACCAGTTAGCTAGTCGCTAGTAGTCAAAGGGATATCTGTTTTTTTTTTTGTTTTTACTTGTGCTTGTGCTTGTGTCCCATAGTATTCCATTGACAGCCCCTATCGCGCTTCGTCCTTGCTTTATCTTTTATTGTATACATCATATAGTCCTTGTTGGCCTATTATCACTGTTAGGCACGAGGGAAACTCAGAAACGTATAATAAGAGACGTGAAAATGTTAATAATTTTATTTTTCAATATAACATCCATCTATATTAACGCACTCACGCCATCTGTTCGGAAGTTGGTCCACACCTTCAGAAAAAAATTCCTTTGGCTGTCTAACGAAGTATTCATCGACGGCTTGTTTTAGTTCGTTATTTGAGTAAAATCTTCGTTCTCTGAATATTTCTTCAGTCTTCTAAACAGATAAAATTCAGATTGTGCTATATCTGGGCTATAAGGTGGATGATCAATCTCCTGAAATCCTCATTACTCTAAAACAGGAACGGCCTTTCGAGACTTGTGGAATCATGCATTGTCATGCACAAGCAAGATGTTTCTCTAACGCAAATGGCGTTTCTCACAAATGGCGTGTCTCACAAATGGCGTGTCTCACAAATTGCGTGTCTCACAAATGGCGATTCTTAGATTTTTTAGAGTATTTACGTAAGCTTTTCCAGGAAGTTTAGTCCTTGTTGGCATATATTTGATCAAAAGTATTTCCTCCGTCTTCCAGACGATTGTGCAAATTAACTTCCCAGCAGAAGGTTGGGTTCGGTATTTATTGGGAGGTGGAGAACCCATATGGACCCATTGCATGGATTCTTGTTTCGTCTCAGGATCCCAGTAATGAACCCAAGTTTCATCGCCAATACCCGTTCGTGACAGAAACTCCATCTCAAAAGTGGACAAACGATGGTCAGACATTTTTTGGCTGTGCAATTTTTGTTCAGAAGTCAGGAGTCTTGGAGTCCACCACGCTGACATCTTACTCAAGCCTAATTTATCGTGTGAAATGGTAATGGTGCTTCCCTCAAAAATTCCTAACTCGGAAGATATAGTTGCAACTTTCAAACGTCGATCCTCCAAAATCACAGTCCCAACTTTCTTGTACATTTCTTCATTAGTCGTGTCTGAAGATCTGTCCGATCTTGAGCCTTCTTCAACGGATTCCCGTCCCCAACGAAATTGTTTACAACGAAATTTAATCTTGTAATAAGTCGGAGCTGCTTCCCGGTAGACCACCGTCATCCTCTGTTATGTAACTTATGGCTCGTTCTCTTCTTTTTTCAAGAATTTTGTTACTCTTCAGTGTTCAAGTTTTACAACATTCATTTTTAATACAACTGAATAATATTTTTTTAGATCTGAACAAAATAGCCGCTCAGATTTTGTTTTCGTGGCTAGGTAGATAAGCATTTGAGTTCCCCTCGTATTTTGTTTGTCGGCATACTTGTAGTATGTCCCCGATATCTCTAGCCATCGTGTTCTCTTCTCTTCCTATACATAATTATATAATTTGCTTTGTCTGCATTTAGTATTAGCCCACATTTTAGATATTCCTGTGGCTTTCTCAACATGTACTCGGCATCTTCTTGTTCCTGAGCTAGTACCACCTGGTTGTCGGTGAGTTGTATAGGGTGGAGCCTTTTTCTACTGGTATGTCTATACCCCTACAACTCTTTTTCCATTATTGTAATACTTGGTCTATTTATATTTTAAATAGTGTTGGAGAGAATTCTCCAAATATAAATCAGATATTAAATTATATATTTAGTTACGCTCTCACACACAGAAAATAAATATGTGCTAGTTACTGCAGAACTAAAAATATGCTGCAGCAATTTCACAATATGATTCATTCAAATTTAGTTACACTGTTTATGTGTAGACCCTTTGAGAAATCGTTAATTTACATATAACCAATTAATAATTGACAAAGATTTATGTTTCGTGCAGGAATGTAGACGCATAATTGATTAATAAATAAATAATATATGATATTGCGGAGGCTGGACTGATAACTTAATTAATGTTTTACTACTATAATTCGAGCATATAGTCTGATAATTTAATAAATGAAAATACATTTGTTAAATATAATTCGATCTTATACGAGCTTAGAATAAATAATATCTTATTATAGAATACACGTTTTAATTGCTTCATTGTTTTAAGTTAGATCTCTCATGTTGGTTTGTGATGTTGGAAGAGGACACTCAGTAAAATATGTGTAGGCAGTATATATAGAAAACTGCATTGATTTAATTGAAAAATTCCAATGAGCTGGGTTAGTACGTTTTTCCTCTGCAGAGCTTTATAAAGCCTCCAATTAAAAGCTGGTATTGGCATTTTTAAATTAGTTTAAGCATTAACTGGGACTTTAAAAAACCTCATACAGATCAAATTAATTTTTCTGTTTGTTTTTTAATTCCTAATAGAATATTAATCTAATAATAAAATTCCCATTTTGTAGCAAAAATTGATTCGGGCACCTCTAATATTTTATAAATAGCATCCGAGGAGACGTATAGCATTTAAGATGTTAATTTAACCTCAAATTTTCTAGAACCGTCTTTTACTCTCGAATTCCCAACCTAACTAAATTGTAAAAATTGCAAATAAGTCTTCTGCCGTGATATAATCAAAAACAACTTAGCACTTTATTGGCCTTATTACATCTGGTAACAATGTAAGGGGAATTTAGCGCCTGCGAATGGGGAATACGCAAAGCGTTTTTTCAGAGTAGACGCTTGGCGTCGGCGTCACGCGGTGGTGGAATCACTTTATAAATGTTGTATGTTGTCGCGTTCTCGTGCGAACGAAGCTTGCCATTGGATTTTTGAATTATTTACCACTTTGTATTTAGAACATTCAATAAAGATGACAAGTATCGCAAATGAGGCCTTTAAATTGCGCTAATTAACCCAAAATTTACAGTTTGTTTTTTAAAATTTTACAAATTAACCTTTAATATAGTGAACGTAAATATTGTGAGTACTTAAATGGTGGGTTTATGGAATTTAAGCAAATTCTGAACTACATTACATTACAAACAACCTGTATTTGTTGCAGCTTTGAAATACTCGTGATGACTATAATTACAAGAAGTAGCAACAATGAATTTAAGCTCGTGTACAAACTGGCTGTGTACGACAAACAATTCCAACAAAAAGACACCAACCTCACCTGCAGATTTTGCAACCCCCGTGGTAACATCGGGTCCAGGTCCAAGTCCTGGAAGTTCAAGTTCTTGTGACGACGCGGTTCCACCACCAAAAAATTGTTTTAGATTAGTCATGTTAGGTACGATTATTGAATCGATTCCGTTTGTTTTGAATTAAACTAATCGACGTTTTAGGTTCTGCTAGAGTAGGAAAAACCTGCCTTGTTCAAAGATTTCTGGGAGGAAAATTTCAGGATAGTTATACACCTACAATTGAAGATTTTCACAGGAAATTGTATCGAATTCGTGGTGAAATATTTCAACTCGACATTTTAGACACATCAGGAAATCACCCATTTCCTGCCATGAGGAGATTGTCCTTTCTCACTGGTAACGTTTAGTGTTTAATTTTTGAGTTTGCTTGCTTATAGACTTAATTACGTTTTCATGAAGACTGTTCATGGCAATGACAACAAATAAATTGTTGTTTGGCTTGTCATGTCCATATTGAATGTTAAAGTTTTGATGAAGTACCTACCTCAAACAACTTGTTGAACAAAGACACTTGTTAACCACGGATATGTATATACAAAGGTTTGATTAAGGGGTAGCATGTAAGTTGGCCATTAGGGTTTCCCTTTATTGCTTTTTGTACACGAAGGAATATTGATCCTTTTAATGCACTTAGTTGGGGTTTTCCATTTTAGTTGGTGGTAATAAATCAAAAATTAAAACGTAAATTTTAATAAGTAATTGCTTTAGCAGGGTATGAATCCCCTACATATTTTTGCTTTCAAAGTATTAAAGGTTGTTTCAAAATATACCCTTTGCCTTGTTATTTAGAAACATTTGGAAATATATTTGAAACTTTGTTTATTATTTGCTTTCGTGTCCATTGATAATCGTCTAAAATGTTTAAAGGAGAGATTGCTGCTCCGAAATTTGAGTAAAACTAACAACAAAACTCACTTTCAATTCAATTCAAATGCTTTAAAGCATCAAATTTTACCTGGATAACATTAAACCTTCATTACGATTATTACACGAAAAAGTTTAATATTTGCGTTTCAACAGTGTTTGTTTGTATTAAGTTGATGCATAAATTCATAGTGTTTTCTTCCATGCAAAATTATTTATTTTACATGAACAATAATACATAAATTATAATTGCCTTTTACATATATTAATCCATAACATATTCTCCTGCATTATTTATTACTTCTTCCCAACGTTCTGGCAGTTTTTTGATTCCACGCGTGAAGAAATCAATGGTTCGGAGTGGAAAAATTCGTCAAACCAATATCGGAGAGCAGCTTCGTTATCAAACAAGACTCATCAGAGATTGTTGGATTGAGAGCGAAAAATATTAAAATCTGTTATGGAGAATAGGATGGAAGTGCAATAACTTCTCAACGGAGCTCTTGGATAAACGCTTTTGTAATGTTAACAGTGTGCGGAAGAACGTTATCATACACCAAAATCGTTCGATACAGTCTTCTCGGTGGGTTTTCTTGAATTGCGACCTCAAGGTATCTACGTTGTTGGCAATAAACCGCAGCAGTGATGGTTACATTCCTCGGAAGTAATCTATAGTAGACGCCGCTTTCTTTGTCCTACCAGATGCACAACGATATCTTTCGTGAATGGGCACCAGCTTTTGCTTTTTCTCAGCGCTCAACCAATTCTTCCTATTTCTAATGTTGAGGTACGCTTTTTTGTCACACGTTGACGGTGATGAGCAGGCAAAGTTGTTTTCGCTGAAAACGTAAGGTATCAATGTAACTTTCGAACTTTGCTCATAGATTTAAAATATCGTACGATGGTTGATTGGCCACAATTCATCATACTGGCCCATTCTCAAGTTGATTTATATGGAACATCGTGAATTATAGCGTTTAAACGGCCGTCATCAAAGTGAGACGGTCTTCCTGAATGTGAAGAATTATTCATATCAAAGTGGAAACGAGAAAACCATTTTCTTGTCGTACTTATCTCTATGATGTTCGCACAAATGCTTCTAACTGCCTCCTATGGCTTTGCCGCTCATTTAAACTGAAACAGAAGAATTATGTTGGAAATGAACCTTTTTTCCACTGAACACACTATTTCCTTAGCCCATAAACAACACTAACTCTCTTAAAAATTAACTAACCCATATGTATTCATTAGCACTATACTATGACATTACAGTAACAAAGACTATATCAGCGACTACTCCCTAGCAAGTGTTTTACTAAGGGGTGTTGCAATGGAAAACAAAACGCTTCGAACTTATGCATCAACGAATTATTTTGCCTTGACCCCCTGAAGTTTTATTTGCATTAATAATATGAGAGCTTTGGATTTATTGCTTAATGTACGTAAAATGTTTTATAAAATCGACAAAAGTATCCACATCCGCAACGCTATGCTCTGTCGAGCTTTTGCACGATCTGAGTCTATATACATGGTAGGAGTTTTCATATATATCGTCATTTTTAAAAAAATCGCTCGGATACGTCAATTTTTATTTTGAGGCGAAAATTTTTTGCGTTTATATTCAACCTTGTCACTTCAACCTTCTAGGGGTGGTGAGCTTCGCCCCTAAATTTTAAAAATTTTAAATAAGAAAAGGAGTCGAATGATACTTCATCATTTTAAAGGGCATTAAATTTTTGTTATAACGCGTCCTAGTTTTTCAAATTCGGTTGAGTAGTTTTCGAGAAAATTCCTTTTCATTATAGTAACCCGCCAAAAACTAATAATTCATGATTTTTCACTTTTATCATAATTTCCACCAATAATGTTTTATTGATTAAGAAATATACCTTTACTTTCACTTTATTAAATGTTTGAAATGCTGATCTGCAGTATCCATAGATTTTGTTGAAAACGGTTTCGGACGTTCTGAAGCATTTCTGGGGTAATTTGCCGGCCTTCGTTGTTAATCCGTTGACGCAAATCATTTAAAGATTCTGGCTGAGTACTACAAATTTTATATTTATGTGGCCCCATAGAAAGAAGTCTAAACGGCTTAAATCTGTGACCTCGCAGGCCACTCCACTGCTCCTCTTCAGCCAATCCATCTACCAGGAAGTGTTTCGTTCAGATACTGACGGGCATAATGTGGAGGTGCTCGCTCTTGCTCAAACATCAACTCATTCACATTGTAACAGTCATTTTGTTCCATAATTTCAGTAACTGCTGGATCAACATGATCTCGTATTAAATCCAAATACATTTTTCCTGTGGTGATCGCCATAAATTCCACTTCATTGAATATATGTGGGTTTTCATCGACCCAATAGCGACAATTATGGCGATTAACAATCCCGTTCACGAAAAAACGAACACTCATCCGAAAAACAAATGTTAAAAGCAAATTTGGGTTATTAATTATCCATTTACTCATACCCTCGCAAAATTCCAAACGTCTATCAAATTCATCTTCGTTTAATTCTTGAACAAGGTGGATTTTATACGGATGGAATTTATGGGCTTTTAAGATTTTTCAAATGCTAAAACGCGATATGCTAGCAATTGTTGTCAACGTACGGGTACCTAAAGTAGGATCGAGAAGGACGTGACCCAAAAGTGCAACTTCCATAGCTTCACTTCCCGCTATTCGATTTTCAGCTTCTACAATTCGCTTTGGATTTGCCACTGTTCCCGTCTACCGAAATTTGGCTGCTAGCTCAAGAATGTACTTTCGATTAGCATGCTTAATTAATAAAACATTACTGGTGGAAATTATGATAAAAGGGAAAAATCTTATTAATTTTTGACAGGTTACTATATTTAAAAAGCATTTTCTCGAAAACTACAGATCCGTATTTGAAAAACTAGAAATCGTTAAAACGAGAATTTCATGCTCTTTAACATAATCTATTACTCGACCCCCTTTACCATTTAAAATGTTAGGGGTTAATCTGATCACCCTTAGGAGTTTGAAGTGACAAGGTTGAAAATAAACGCAAAAAGTTCAGTTAAATATCTAATTAAATTGCCAAGATCAAGTGAAATTCTGCTAGATTATTTTATAAATATAACCTGTTATTTACTTTATTAATCGATATAAACATTTTTGCAAGGTTAAAGGTATAACTATTTGTCTATTAGCGTAACTGTGCGTGTATGGGCGTAACTCACAAGCATTCTCCTAATTACGATAGTAAACAATTTACATGAAAATGTTATAGGTTTCGACGCGCTAAAACCATGTAAAGTAGGTTAACAACATGTTCATTGATTGTATGAATAAAATAGTCAGCCTAACGCCGCCAAAATCTCTTCGGTTGTCAGACCGCTGACCGCAGCAGTCAGCGTCAAACTGGATTTCTGCTACTATTGAAATTTATGTTGGCTAGGTAGCATCAACAAAAATTTGGTGAAAATAAAATACATTTAAATGAAAACTATTTTCTTTAAAGCCATAAATGTGATTAGTTTTCAAAGCGTTGATTGTAATATTCAGTTAAATCATATACTTATTCGTATAGCTTTTATAATGAGCGATCAAAAAGTTTTCAAATTAGGGTTGGCTGTGAGTGCTATAAGGCATGTCGTAGCTGTCATGTTACGTACCGCCCATACCTTGTGCTTTGTAGAATTATCTGGAATGGGATAAGTTCACTCTACCATGAACGATATTTGCTCTAAAGTAGAAACGATATTCAATAAAAATTAAAATTAACACGTTTTTTAACCAACAACAACAAACACATTACAACAACCTGCAGATTAAACAGATTTTAACATGTGAATAAATTATTTTAATTTGACAGTTGTTTAAATTGGTATTTGTTTATTGTTCAAACTAAGACTTGCAAAGATTTTCCTAGCCCTCTCTAATTTGAAAACTTTTTGAACACCTGTTACAACAAATTAGCTAAAAAACTGTATTCAAAAGCAAATTTCCATAAGAATAAAATGCTCGTAGTTCAGCCGGATTCTTGGTTATATTGTGATAGTTTTATATTCAGAATACCATAAGCTCTATTTTTAGTAAAAGACTGGTTTCGTGAATAATGTATTATAATATTTTATCAGTGAGTGTAATCCACTCTTCCCATTTCTATTAAACACATACGGTAAATGCGTGAAAGTAAACGGTAGAGCTCTACTAAGGGAGAAAATAATAGAAGCTTTGAAATAAAAAGGAATGGGAATAATGTAATCAGATGAAGTTAAACAAAGACCTGAACAGTTTGAAAACATTTTAAACTTAAAAAATATGATTTGGCTTTACGTTTTAACTTAGGGAATTCAGTGGAATAATCTATTTAAAAGTGCAATTTTAGCAAAATCAGCCTCTAAAGTCTTCATATTGACTTAGTTTTTTTTTCGCAAAATCTGCTCATAAATATTTATTACATTTACATGTAAAATGTAATGCAAATGAGACCAACTGTAGCAAAGACATAGAAGATACACCCACATAAGAATGTTTTTAGTACTTCTCTAGAATTGAGGGAAAAACAGAGTTCTATGTTCTGTTTTAAATAAAACGTGCGTTCACCGGCATACGAAATGCACTGTTTAAATTTGTATGTATGAATTTTTTCAGTTGAATTTTGATATAAGGTTTTCTGAAATACAAATATTTAACCATTAGACATTTATGTTGCTTAAATAGGAGGTAATTTCATGTGCCTTATAGAATAACGATGAATTCTACAATAAATGTTGGCCTAAACTCAGCTTATATAAGGTAATTTACAGGACAGTACGAGTGTACCATCCAAAAAATAGGCAACCCAAAATACACATCACAAGATATTGCGGTATCTTAATGTTTATTGACGGTAATATGAATTAGAGATTCCTGTTTGATATGCTTGACGGTTTACTGGCTTAAGTACAGCTTATTCAACTCAAACAAGAAGAATATGATATTTGAAATACCTAAACATAGACATTTATAAATAAGCCTCTGTTGTTTTCGTTCACATTTACTTTACATATTTAGTACAATGACATGCTGCACATACCATACAAGCATCTCTGATTCGTCATAAAGCAAGAAAAATTTAGATACACAAGGAATTTTTCTTTTTAGTATACACTGCCTATGTATACTTTAAAAAGAACGCGTCAATAACGCCTATTGTGTAGGCAACCAACTATACCGACAACTAAAAATCAGAGGCAAACGTCACTATAGTTGTGAATTATTTTACTATTAAGGTTACGTTGATGCAGTGTTTATATTAAATAAGTATTTCATCCTGTATATAGGACGCGAATAATGACTTATTTGTTAAATACAAAAATCGAAAGGGTGATGTTTCTGTAAGGTCTGTGAACATTGTACTTCCTTTGTACAACACAAATACATCAGCGGCAATGTGGTGTGATGGCCAGCATACTTGCCTTCCAAGCAGTTGATCCCGGTTCGATTCCCGACCATTGCAGACTTTTTTTAATTATTTTTTTTTTGTTATAACTATTAATTATGATTTCTTCAACGTAGCATAAAATATTTAATTTCATTTCTTCGGTTAAAAAGTGATTACTTTTAGTTTTTATTTTATGGGAATTTATTACGCATCCCTCTGATATAAATTTTCTAGCAATTGTTTGTATGGTTCGAATACAAGGAACAGGTCTTGCTAGATATTTTAGTGAAAATAAGTCTCTCACAGTTCTTTTTCGTCTTTACTGTACATGGTTGTATAAAAAACGCAAGAAGACACCAAATAAAGATAAATTTTATTTTTTAACCTTGAATTAATTTAATTCTTTTGGTCACATCATGCTTCAGTTGTCTGCCTACATAATAGGCGTAATTGACGCGTTCTTTTTAAAAGTATATAGGCAATGTATACTAAAAAGAAAAATTCCCTATATATATAACGCATTTACGTTCTGACATGTATTTTGGGTTGCCTATTTTTAAAATGGCAAGCTTGTACTCTCCAGTGATCCACTCGATAAATGTATGTTGAAAAAAGTTTTGGAAGCTGCTTTAGTTGCCGAATTTTATTTAAACAACTTTACATAGGAAGTTCAGTAAAATACCTTAACTCTAATTATTTAGTTGACGTAGCAAATGCGTAATTATTTATTCATGATTGTATGGCGGTACAAGCGACTTTGGAAATTTGACACGTTTATGTGTGTAAATACGGATGTGTAATGTGTCATGCATACTCCGTTATTAGGGTTATAATTTATTAAAGAATGCCAGTGATGTTCGCGTAATTAAAGAGTAATAACCCCAATTGGAAAGCTAAAAAATTGGTATATTTAAAGACAACGCATTTAATCAGTTTAAATGTGTGAAAATTAATAGTTCAAAATGTGCAAAAATAAAGTATTGTTGTTTGAGGTACAAAATAATAACGAGCAAACATATTTTTTAATAATTCGAGTGATACACGCCAGGGTACAAAACTACCATTCCAAAAAACAGGCAACCCAAAATGCACCTCACAATTTACTGCGATATCTAAACTTTTTAGTTGTAATATGTTTGACAGTGCACTGGGCAAGTCAAGCTCATTTAGATCAAACAAAATTTAAATAACATGTATTCGAATGACAAAAAACAGAATTGATCTTAACAGAGGAAATCTGTTTAAATGTTCTTGTTGGCGCATTGTCACTCTTGCTTAAAGAAGTAGATTTAAATGCAAGACTAGTAAAATAGCGTCCCCGCACACTATTATGTAAACTGTTAAGAATTTTGAACAAGCACCTCCGATTCATAACACCATCAGTAAAAACGTAGATATCACAGCTTGTGGTAAGTATGTTGGGTTGCCTATTTTTGAAATAGTATGCTCGTACTCTTCGGTGATTCACTATGTATTTAATTAGGTATTTTTTACCACAAATACAAAAAACGATTTTCTTCCTCTGCTATTGTACACATGCATTTAAAAGTGCGTTATGAAGCTACTTTTAACAACAATTTCCTGTTTCAATCTTATGCAAATATTTATAGAATTCGTCCTAAAAATTATGAAATTATTTGCAGATGTACTTGTGTGGGGTGTTTTATACCATATGTACAAAATAATTTTAGATAAAGGGTGGCTTTGTATGTCAGGACGTATGTCGCACTTTGAAACTGCTTTTATGTCAGAACGTATGTCGCACTTTGAAACTGCTTTTAAATTGAGGGAATCGAGGGTTTATTTTCGAGTACATATTACAATAAATGTTCAAAATGGCCACCGTTTGCATCCAAGCATAAATTTACACGCCTTTTCATGTTATCAAATGCGTTTTGGAGCATAACGGGTGTGATATTGGCACATTCTTCAACTATTCGGTTGCGCAACTCAAGAAGTGTGTGAACTGGAATTTTAAAATTTGTGTTTTTCAAATGCAGAAAAACAAAGTAATCAAGAATAGTCAAATCTGGTGATCTCGGCGGAAATTCTGGTTCACAACGTAAACTGATCAGGCGATCGTCGAAAAACTGACGCAAATAAGCAATGGATTGTGGAGTCGTATGGGAAGTGGCACCGTCTTGTTGGAAATATCAATGTTGTAGCTCATCGTCATGAAGTTGGTGTGTGAAGGGGTTTAAGATATTGTCTCGATATCTTTGAGCATTGACGGTTCCTTCAAAGAATATGGGAATTAATCGTCTTCTAGAGACACCTATCCATAGACCAATTTTCTGGGGATGTAACGGGGTCTCACAAAATATATGAGGGTTTTCAGCATTCCACATCCTCATGGTTTGTGAATTAATATACCCTGATAAATGAAACCATGCTTCATCTGTAAAGAATGTTAAATCCAAGAGGTCATTGTTATTCAATAAATGTTGAGTGAACCATTGGCAATACAACACGCGCCTGTTATTATCACCCGGTAGCAATTCATGAGTTGTCTGCATCTTGTAAGGAAATAGACCAATGTCTCTTCTCAAAATTGTTCTACGGGTACCTACAGATACAGGAACTTGTTGTACGAGTCGGCGCAATGATGTTGTAGGTACTTCATTCATAATCTCTTGAACATTTTGAATGGTCTCCTCTGTACGGACTGTTGGCCTTCCACTTCCGCTCTTCCGTGTTACGCTTCCTGTTTCTCTAAATAACCGCACACAATTTCGTACCACATTAAAAAAGTCGGCCTCCAGAAACACAAAATCAGGAAACTGTTGTCGAAATTCAACCATACAAGGGCGGGTACTGTAAATCCATTCCCCATTTTCAAGATTTCCATTGCGAAAATAAGATTCAACGATGAATCGCTTATGTATTTCTGTAAACACCATTATTAAATTAAATCTGACATTTAATTGTCATAAAATCATCAAAGACCGACGTATTGAAGTACAAAGCCACCCTTTATCTAAAATTTTTTTGTACATATGGTACTTATTACCTACTAGTAATCATAACCTAAAAATAAAAGTTAAGCAAATTTTTTAAGGCACTCTGTATAAACACTACTTGTGATAGTGGATTGTGTGTCTCACGAATATCAGAAAAATAGATTTTATTCTTAATTTAACACTGGGCTGTCAAAACCTATTTTAAGAGATTTGATTGCGACTGAAAAAATGCGAGTGAAAAGCAGAAGCCAGAAAACTATAGGGGAATTACACTTTTAAACTCAATGCTAAAAATCACAACAAAAATAATAGCACAGAAACTTAATGAGAGTATACCACTGAATGATGAACAACAAGGCTTTCGAAGAGGACGATCGTTGTAATCAGAAAAGGCTATAGCAGTGGTTTCCAACCTGTGGGGCGCGCCCCCCTAGGGGGGCGCGAGACTGTTGCAAGGGGGGCATGCAGCTGTTTCCAAAATATCATTTTCGAATACAAACAAAAAAAAAACTTTAAAGATCTTGACATGTCCAAATATGAATGGATTAGAAACCCGTTTGTGATTGAAAAATATGATGATTTTGGCCTTACGACAGCAGAGCAGGAACTGATAATTGACTTATCTAGTGATAGCACATTAAAGCAGATGTTTCAAGACGAAAATAATATTGTTACGTTTTGGCTACGAGTAAAGGACGATTTTCCTACTTTGACAAACAAAGCTTTAGAAATTTTATTGTCATTTGTAACATCTTACCTATGTGAAACTGGTTTTTCTACAGTAGCTGTCTTAAAAACAAAGTATCGATCTCGCTTAGTGATTGAAAAGGAACTGAGAACCGCGATTTTTTCAATGATACCACGGTTTGAGAAAAGTTGTGCTGAAAAACAAGCTCAACCGTCGCATTAAATTTTTATAATGTTGTATTAATTATATATTCTTTTTTTTTGTATTTTTGTAAGATTTGTTTTTATTACATTTAAAATTATTATTTCTTATAATAAATAATTATTTTTTTATGTATATTTTTACATAATATTGTATATTATTTTGTAGCCCATTAAATAAATTATAATATCAGTTGAGTATTTATGAAATTAGATTGTTAGAAAAATTAAGGGGGCGCAACAATTTTTTTCTTTTAAAGGGGGACGCAGGTATAAATAAGTGGACGCGACTGCCTCCCTGGACTTTCCCATACTGGAAACTGTTCATATCATCTTTATTCAACAGTAGAGTTATTTTCCTCAAAACGGTTGTTCAAGCGCTATCCTAAAACCGTGCCTCGTAACGAATAGACTTACAAGGCTTGTAAGAAGTCCCGCCAAATATCTGCGGTGCCCCTTAATTTCCTTTTAATATGCAACCAGGCATACTTCATTCTCTACTATATACGTGATATTGTGACTGCAAATTGA
>JABXWE010010128.1:0-12404 GCA_014611495.1 Limonius californicus
GCCTTTTTTTAAACTCAACTCTGTCATTTTGATCTTTGTTAAAAGTAATGTACAGGTTTCTGTAAGGACAGCTGAGAGTGATTGTCGCGCCCTTTTGTTTACGGGGCTAGTAAATTCACATTTTTTTTTATTAGAAGCAATTGGTAAAGGTGATTTCAATCACGCACAACTTTCGGATTGGCCGTTCAAAGTAACGTGGAGTGGAGCAGTGCCGGATCTCGTCATATTCCTGTTGGCGCCCTCACTTACTACGACTTTATCGCGAATTTGATCAGATTTAAGCGCGGTACATTTTACAAAATGAACCCCCACACCTCCTCTTCTGAGCTACGCTAGGGCATGCCGTTCTTTATGTGTCAGAATTTCGTTTAAGCCTGTGAAAAACTCCAATAACAATGAGGTGAGCATACACTAGCTAATTCTAATTTCTAATTTCAGATAACCCGCAACATCAGCAACAAAAACGGAACCTACCACACCAGAAGCCAAGAAACAGCACCCGCCAACCAACCACCCTGCAGCAATCCCTCAGGACATCACGGACCTAAAGGAAGAAATGAAAATCCAGGACAGAAGAAGCCGAAAGCCTACAACCATCTGCCCCACTATCACAACTAGTTTAAGAAAAATGAATTGTACAAATTAAGTTAACTGAATAAACGTATTTGTATTTCAGTAGATTAGCATAGGACTTCCATTGTTGACCTGATGAAGGACTTCTCTAGGGGTATTCCTCAGCCTTAGTCCAAGTTCCTACTCGGAAATATGTATTTAGGTGTTCTAAATATCGTAGGATTTTCCAAAGTTTTATATAAAAAGCTCGTAGGAATGTGTACCCCATATTGTAGTTTTTTGAATCGTCAATTTATCCCACACATAGATACATTAAAGAAAAAGTTCCCTCATTTTGGTGAATTCGTTACGCGTTCGTGATGCTGATTAAAAAAGCATAACGAGTCGCGGTTGCCATAGCAACAGTCTACAAAAATCGCCATCAGAAACGTTTTGAAACATATTTAGTTAAGCAGAAAGGCCACAAAAGGTTTAAATATACATTTTAAAACGTCTTCCAATTTGTACCCAAAAAGGCGAAATGTAATACACAAAAACGAAGCACAAAGCAAAGCAAAGCGAAATACGCACCAAGTAAAATTGAGTTTGAGTCTCACAGAAATTTTCAACTTCAATTTTACGCTGCTTTAAATTTCTTATAATTATCCGGAAACTCCACGCGCTGCTTCTTTGTTGTGCCTTTGCAATAATTATGCTTTTTAACCCGCAGCGCTGTTAAACAAATTGATACAGGAAGCGCCCTGCGTGATAAAACTCCAATTCGCGCTATCTCGACCGGACATCCAACGACCGTTTCGGCGGAGCAATCTCCGGTTTTTACTCAAATTGCATCGGAGGCTAATCGAGAAGCAATCGCGTCGTAAACCGAGCTTTCCAAGAAAATCGGGCCTTAAGCCTAACAACCTTCGACGGTTCGCGCGAGTTTTCATTCTCGGGAACTTGTTTGATGGACACCCAACATAATAGGAAGAGATTTTGGGAAAATAAAAAGAAAATCTAATCTCTTTTATGGCCGAGGTTGAATATCGCTGATCCATCTTAACCAAATTTCAACACGAAATTTCTGTAAGCCTTCCGTAAAGCAGTGGTCTCCAAACCGTAAATCTTAAAGTCTCGTCGACCAATGAACTTCATATCATGGCTTGTGACATAAACCAGAACACTTCAATCTAAAGGTCATGACGCTCATTAGACCAGTGTTATTCAAGTATCGATCGTGACCCAGAACGGCGAGGTAAAACATCTCGACATTTTATTCGTTATCATTGCAATTTTAAAAATTATATTATTAGGAAATCCTCGAACTTGTCAAAATCATCGCTTCATACGCCTAGGAACATTCTACGATTGTACGAGTTTCATCTCAGGTAGCTCGTTTAATGGGCGCCTAACATAATCGAGAGCAGTTTTGGAAAATCTAAGTTCATTTACGGTCGAGGTTCAATAGCGTTAATCCATCACGGCATTTTGTAAGCTTCTCGTAAATTAATCGTCTTCCAATACTAACAGTAAATTGTACTACTAAACGAATGAACTTCGAACTATGGGACATTACATCTATTAGACCGGTGAACTTCATTTCAGATCACATAACATCTAATAAACCTCTGTGCAAAGGGTGCGACATCTATTATACTACACTACTACAGCACTACTACTAGGTATATCGATCGTAAACCACTGCGACCAGGCACAAAACTTTAACATGTTATACATTATAACTGAAATATCATATTTAAATAATTACACTTCTTCTTCTTTGAGTGTTTTATATCTCACGAGACGGACCGACCTTCTTTCCTATTCCTATGTTGCGTGTTTAAAGTAGCATAGACACAGAGGACCTACAGTTTAACACCGGCTCCGAACCATGGGAAGTATAAACACTTCTACTCCAGAGAAGATTTACTAAACAGAATACCTCGCTGGTTTGCCATTTACTTGCGAGGGAGAACAGCTGTTAAAAATCCGATGTTCCTGTACTTGGAATCGAGCCCCAGACTTTCAGCGTGGAAGTCTAACAAGGTTGTTATAGAATGAACGCGTCATTCCACACTACCGGCTACACAACTTTGTGACGCCAACCCACAGTGCAAACGGCGGCGTCCCACGTCACCAACTGGGTTTATAAGTATGTACTTTAGCTCTTAAGTTTAAATTGTGTATCATTAGAATGGTATATTGTGTGGCATGTGGATGCTACAATTCTTCAAAGAAGAAAATTGGTAATGTGCATTTTCGATATAGTTGGTGTCCCTAAGAAGCTTCATAATAGCGTGCGCATGTCACATCCACTCTGTATAACATCCTTGACGTCTAACCAGCTAACCTCTACTACACGACCGTATAACTATACAAATGAAAAAATATTTTATTTAAAAACCTTCCTTCTCGAGCTTCCCGAAATAACAGGATGTTAATCGCAGCTCCGGGAACTTGTTAGATAAACGCCTCGCACAACTGAAAGCAATTTTTAAGAATAAAAAGGAAATGTAATCTCTTTTGTAGGCGAAGTTGAATGACCGCTGATGCTTCTCATACAAATTTTAGTACAGCTTTTCTGTAAGCTTTCCACAAAGTAGTGGTCTTCGAGCACCTCCATTTGACCACTGAACACCATCAAGGTATTGGTCGTCACACAGGGCGATCTATTATTATATGAAATTAATGAATGGCCTAATTAATAAAGCAAATATGAAAGGGATTTTTAAAAATAAAAAAAATGTTTAATTTCTTTTACAGCCGGAGTTAAATACCCGCTGATGCTTCTCAAATATATCTCAGTACGGTATTTATAGGGTAACTGTGCTTAAGGTCCGTTCACGCCCATGCAATTTGCGCAAATTAACTTGTGCATGCCAATTTGCACAAGTAAATTGTCTCACGAAAACCAAAAAGCCAGAACGTTTGACTTGAGTAAAATCTGGCTGGTCAGATAATTTGCATGTGGTTGGCACAAATGTATGAACGTGTAAATGACACTCCAACTCGACGCATGCTTAATAGCAGCGAATTCTTGTCCTGACCTGCACTGGCTTTTGTATTTTAGGTGTTCTGTGACTACTTGACTACATACACACTCTAAACGGTCTACTTCATTATTTTGTCTGTTTTGTATGTTTGTTAATAATATAATAATGTCAAAAAAGAAAAAGAATTCATTACAGAATTTATTGAGCTGTATAAATCTTTTCCTTGTCTTTGGAAAATCAAATCCAAAGAATACAGCTATAGAAACACTAAATCGCAAGCGTATGACATTCTCGTCGAATCAAACTTTCTGCCTTGTGGAAGTGAACGATTTTGGTTTTCATGCAACAATTTACTTGTGCAAATTGGCATGCACAAGTCAATTTGCGCAAATTGCATGTATGTGAAAACGGACCTTTAATTTGCCCAAATTGGCATGCACAAATCAATTTGCGCAAATGGCATGAGCGTGAAAACGGACACCTAGTTCAGCCACTTCAAATAGTTACTGCACTAAAAATATGTAAATAATAACTATACCAATACACTTTTTGTAAAAAAGTTACTTTACTAGTAGTCATTTTTTTCATGCCATTTTTCAGTTGCAGGTCCCTAACCTTAAAATTGTTAGTGTAACCGATACAAATGTGTTTGGCTGTGTGGCTAACTGAGCTTTGGTAAGTAATTTGTCTGTTTATTGTACTGTAAGTACGATTCGATTAGTAATTAGTATATAGATCAAGTAAACGCGGATCAGCTACATTGAATTATGAACTATTTATTAAGTAACATAATCTAAAAATACACAAAATATATTCAGGATCAGTTATATATCACCATGGTCGAGTACTGGACAGTTAATATACTTTGAAACTTAATAGTCGGCCATACGGCTGAGCACTGGATTTTTGCCATACTTACAAACTTTCAGACCGCTCTTCTGATAAAGCTGAATCACAGATTTGCAATGTGTATGTGGAAAACAGCTAATTAAAACGTTTGTATGGCGTATAGCACTATACGGATACGAGACATGTACGATCGCCACTAAAGAAAAGAAAAGAATTGAAGCTTTCGAAATGTGGTGCTATAGACGCATGTAACGGGTGAGCTGGATAGACAGGATTATAAATGCCAAAATATGAGAAAGAGCAGAAGAAAAGGGAGTATTATAGAGAACAGTAAAAAGAGAAGAGACACGCTAATGGGACATATCCTAAGAAGGGAGGGGATACTTAAAAATATTGTAGAAGAAGCAATCGATGGATGAAATGCAAAAGGAAGACCAAGGTTGCAGTATATATCTCAGATAATAAACGACGTACAATGCAATAACTACATCGAACTGAAAAGGCTGGCAGAAAATAGAAGACGATGGAAGAAGATGGTGTGGAATCAAACCAATCAAAAAGATTGAGGAGAGGGGATGTGAGAGAAACAGAAATAACATGAAAAACTAGTAGTCAGCCGTGATAAAGCAGCTAGTCTATTAGGTGGTTGTCTATCAGTTGCTTAATATTTAGTAGTACTCGGCCACATAGCCTGTTACTTAAAATATGCATCTTTAAAAAATATGTATGATGTTCCCAGAGGAACTGGATCGTCTGCATGGGCGCGTGAAAGAGGGACTTCGTAGAATGGGTCCAAGCACAATACTTTCTATTGAAGAAGAAGGCTAACTTGCAAAATGGATTATGAAGTTGGCAAAATGTGGCTATGCACGTAAAAAATAAGATCTTCTAGATTCCATACAAACTATAGTCTTACGACAGAAAAGAGAAAATCCGTTTAAAAACGGGAGACCAGGAGAAGGATGGTACAAGGCTTTTCTTAGAAGGCACCCTCAACTTTCCTATAGAGAACCAGAAAGTGTTACGAAAGCCAGAAGTGTAATCACCGAAGAATATATTCGGAAATGGTTCCAAGACTTGGAAGCAAACCTGCTGGAAAAAAATGCATTGGATATTTTACAAGATCCATCAAGGATATTAAATGGCGAAGAAACAAGTGTTGCAACATGCCCTAAAAGTGGTAAGGCGCTGGATCCAAAAGTTTATAAAAATGTGTACGTTATTAAAAAAGTTAACGAGAAGGAAACGATTACAGACTTATTAGTGTTTTCCGCCGATGGAAAAACCTTGTATCCAATGGTAGCATTTCCGTATGTAAGACCACCTAGTTCAATAGTAGATTAGTATAGGCAGATCGGAAACTGGGTGGAATTTAAGCGATATTTTTTCGAGCCAGCTAACGTAAGCGTATTTGAAGCCCTAAAATCGGATTGGAAAAAGACCGTCAAAGCTTAGGAATGGAGACCAAAAATTTTAACTGTGAATCGAGCAAAACAACTTATTGTCCTTTAGTAAAAGAGGTGCTAAATAATCTATCCATCCCTACTAGTGTTAAACATGGGTTTAAGAGATGTTGATTATTTCCAAATAATCCAGATGCCATTGATTACACCATGTGCATCCAAAATACATTAGACAAGTTAAACGAGACTACTGATAAGAAAAGTGACAATCCATTTGAAGGATTAATGTTATGAAAGAAATGCAAAACGTAAAAAAACGACCTTACCTCTATTGCTACTAAGAAAATACGAAATTGGGGAAAATGGTTGCACTTCCTCGAATCCAACAATGATAACATAATTAATGCCGATGTCCAGAACGATATCCAAAGTTTAGGTGATATCCCCATTGTATTTCTAAATGTAGATGCTAACACTTCATCAGATTATTCTAAAAATCGAGTCATTGTAGGGACAGATGTTCATCCTGTATCCAAACAAAAGAACATTTTAAAACATAGTCTAAACCTTCAAGAAACCAATCATCATGAAAAAAAACAATCGAACAATAATACATCAACCATAAATGAAAAAAAAGTGATGATAATCAAGATACCATTAATACTATTGATGATGTTGACGATGTCAATAGCAATACGATATTAGTAACTAGTCCTGTGCATGAAAATGAAACTAATGAATTAGATTTGCAACAAAGTAGGAAGAACAATATCGATCGTGTTTAAAAGAAACCGCTGAGTCTTAAAAGTTTACGGATTTACAAAATATTGTATTGAAGCAGAAAAGTATGGGCCAAACCATTTGCTTTGGCCAACTCCACTACCTTCTAGGAAAAGAAAAATAACTGACTGATTATCAGCCGCCATTTCTTCAGGTACTTTTACAAATTAATAACTACTAAAAAGTGAACGAAAAAATTAAGAAACGAATAACAAATAAAAAAGAAAGGAAGAGATAATTAAAAAGACTACAAAGAAAAGCACAAAAAACTGAAGCACAAACACAAACGCAAATCGATTTAGTAGAAGTATTTTTGTAAATATGGATGTGCAAGCAACATCTGATGAAATTGAGATTAAACCTAAAAAACCAAAAATGAAACTCAAAGACAGCTATCAACATTGCAATGAAGACGAAAAACTAAAAGAAAATTGTGCCGGCTGCTTACTGGACCTAGACAGCGATGCAGAAGATGATAATTTGAAAAATGTGAGTTGCGACAACTGTCCCAGTTGGTAGCATCTGCAGTGCACTGAAAGGTTTTTTAATTCTACTTATGATGCTTGAGATTCATAAAAAATATTCTTCCCAGCAAAAATGACACATGATTGAAAATAACAAGGTTATGGAAAAAAGAAGGCACCCGGAACATTTTGCTATTTGCGGTCCGGATAAGTTGTTGGCCTCGTTGCGGACAACAACTTTTTCTTATGGCACTTTCTCGTAGCTCGTACGGTTCGGAGGCCTGGAGCGTCCCAAGTCGAAACATGAATCGACGTCCAGCACGTGTCCACGTCATCGCAGCGAGTCGGTCGCGAGCTCAAGTTTTTATGCCGATGTTTACATTTTTCTCGACGTTTCGGCGTCCCCCGCGCCCACCGTCAGGGGTGTTAGAACCGCCTTCGGCGGCCGTCGATGCGCCGAACTTATGTGAACAGATTCAGCTAGCGACCAACCCACTACGATGACGTGGACACGTGCTGGACGTCGATTCATGTTTCGACTTTGGACGCCCCAGGCGGCCAAATAGTACGAGCTACGCGAAAGTGCTATAGGGAAAAGTTGTTGTCCTCGATGAGGACAACAACATTTCCAGACCACAGATCGCAGAATTTTCCGGGTGCCTTCTTTTTTCCATAAACTTGTTATTATCAGTCATCTGTCATTTTTTTCTGGATGAATATTTTTAGTATTTAGATTAGAAATTAAGTAGTATAAGGTATTTAAATTAAAAAAATAATGTACTACTAAATTTGTTTAGTCGTTGCCAATTACATTATAGATAAATGCAAGTTACAATTGCAATTTGCAATCGGCTTAAATGGCATAGTTACCCTATATGCTTTCCATAATGAAATTGTCCTTAAATGGTAAATTGTAACATCTACTAGACCTAAAGTGATCAAATTCAGGCCACGATATCTACTAGACCAGAGGTCTTCAAATTATTGATCGTGGCCTCTGCGATAAACACACAGATATTTTATGCACTATTCTTGAAATTAATTAATGGTCAAATAAATATAACAAATAAAAAAATTTATAATATTTCTCAGGTCTATATTTCATTAAAATATCTCCCTATCCGACTCTTAATCCTCTGGCAACATTAATCGTTTGCCTGGGGTTTCATTCGCCAGGACTTGTATGGTTAAAACCAAACAAAATGGAAATGAATGTTGGAAAATAAATAGAAAAATCTTATTATTCAATTCTAATCTTCTCATAAAGCAGTGGTTTTCAAGCTGTAAGTCCCAACATCTATTACACCAATGTATTTCAGACTAGGAGTTGTAACAGTTTACTGGATCAGGAACTTTCAATCGTGACATTTAATAAAGTTACTGTCTGAAGATACAAGACCAGTGGTCTTCAAAACATGGCCTTTGCTCCCCGAGATCTCGAGGTTTTATCCAGTATTACCGAAATATTTAAATTCAACTAAAAATAATGCCCCTCCCAGCATCAGTATCGGACCTTAACCTAACAACATTTGGCATTTCCTCACGTTTGAATTTTCAAGAACTTTCAGGAACACCTCACACAATATAGGAACTACAACAAAAACATACTGATCCCTTTTCCCTTTTAAGGTCAAGGGTGACTGTTTGCTGATCAACCTAATATCGACAGAGCCTCTTTATGAATTTCGTATAAAGCATTGGTCTTCAAACAGTGTTGTGACGTCTATTGGAGCAGTGGTCTTTAAAACCATAAAACGGGACTTCTACTTGTACTAGACAAATAAGTTATAATCTCTAGGTCATATCATCAATAATTTTTAACATACATACAAGTCAAGAGATTTCCTACACTTAGTTAACTTAAGAACATACCTAATTTATGTCTTTGCGGTGGTCCTGATGTGGATGGTAGCGGCGGCGAAGGTACTGGTCTGGATGAAACTGGGGGGCACGCTTCGTCACAACAACTCATGCCCCCCACTGCCCCCCACAGCCATTTCTTGTTCACGTAAAGCAAGAAGACCAAAAGAAGGGCCCCGAATCCCGCGACAGCTCCTAGTAACGTACCTCCGCTTGCTCCTGAAAAAAAATTACTGAACTTAAAAAGGAAACCACAACTACGATTAATTGCAATCGTCTTAACTTAAATCACGTACAGTTTATAATATTTACGTCCATTTGCATAATGCAGATTCTAAAATTAGTTATTCTGGTTTGACTGCTTTATCTCGTACGAGACGTAACGATCTTCTTTTCTATGCTTGCGTTGCCTGATTTAAAGGCTTTTAAAGACATAGAAGACCTACAGCTTAATGTGAGTTCCGAACCACGGAAAGTGTAAACACTTCTACTCCAAAAAATTTTTATTAGGCAGTATACCTTGTGGTGTAGTGGAAGCTCAATTGGTAGAGCGCTCACTTTCTGAGTAAAACGTCGATTCTGGCTTGGGTTCGAAACCCAAACAGTACTATGCAGATTTATAAAAATCTTGTCTAGAACCCACCACACACAACTTTCCAATCCGGCTTGCAACCGTGGTATTTTAATGCTAAAAACCTTCTTTGGAATTTCTATCGTTCGGATTCGACGTTAAACTGTAGGTCCCCCGTATTTCTACCTTAGCGCTGAGAAGAAACACGTAGCAGAGAAGAGGCCGATGCCCAGCAGTGGGACAAGAAGGCTATCAATGGTAACAAACATAATTTAGCTAAACAAATGCTGTAGTGATGCTACCAGCATGAAAATGTGAAGCAATGTAAATTACAACAACCAATCAACAATCAGATCAAAATTACCAAAAACTAACTACAGTTGAAATCGGTTATACCGAACCGCGAGGGACCTGCAAAATGTGTTCGCTATATCCAAAGTTCCTAATAAACGACATAAGATAAAGCTTCCAGATACAGTTTTTTACTTTTAGCATTTTCATTTTCATACACAACAATTATTTTTTGTTTTTCCAAATTGTTCGAACCGTACCTTTACTTAGATTTTTCCTCGACACATGTCACTGATTCCGTTTTGCAAATCTCGCACAACGTTAAATTTTTCTACTTGAGGACAAGTAATTTTGGAAAACCCAGCTAGGCATCCTCACCTGTTTACATCTTAAATACCGAAATCATTTGAAAAGTCCGTACAATTTACTTTTCTAAAGAAAATGAATTTAACCTAAACATGCCATTTGGTAATTTCCTAAAAACGTTCTCACCCTTTTGCAATTCAAAAACGCCGAAAACGGAAAAGACCCTAATATTTTATGTACTTTTCTAAGGAAAACAACTACCTAAACCTTTGATAATTGTTAAGAACGTTTATGTACCCACCGATATTTAAAAAAACTATTTAACGTATTTTTAATATTCAAGGACAGAAACAATTTTGCGGATCTTATAGCCGAAAGTTCGTTATTTAAGAGTTCGTTATAAGCAAGAATATTTATAAAGATCTTACGGGCAGTTTGGAGGGACTTTTGGGAATAGTTCTCTATATATGGTGGTTTGTTATAAGCAGGTTTGCTATAAGCTGCACAAAGTGTAATACTAAAATTAACAAATAACTCTTTTTTATAAATATCTAAAGGTAATAACAAATTACTTTTTATGTAAAAAACGCATCTATAGACATCTCCCTCAGCTATACGTTAATGTTTACTTAAAAAAATATTTACATTAAAAAAAATACAAATTTTTCACCAACTCAAACTTACACATATAAAGCTTAATATTAAATAAAACATATTTCTTTACTTGTGTAGATTACGTAACAAACAAATTCTTGAATCAAGTCTATTTGCAAATTTAAACACAAATAAGTCGAGGCAAAAGCCTCAAGATCTACTACACTGACGAATACAAGTAAATAGCAGGCTTGCAATCTAAAGAAAATAATCAAACAGCGAAAATCAAATGAAAAATCTAACGGAAACTGCATGACTACAAGAAAATCAGTCCCAATCTTTGTTTAACAAATTATTTCAGAGACTACCTGCAATAATAATAATTTTTTTAGGCTTAATTAATCAATTACGGATAAGATTACACCGCAATATGTGTAATTATAATGTACAGGGTGTCAATTTAAAAACGTACAATGTGTTATATTTCTGGAAGTAAAATAGGTATTGAACTTTTCTAGGAAAGGTTTCTACAACATGATGGGGAAATCATTATGAGTCAAAAGGTAACCTTCCCCATTCAACTACATACGTTCCAGGTATCCCAACAAAAACATTCCAAATGGTAACACTCACTTTGTGATATCTCATTGAAAAGTTCTTAGAAGATGCTATTCAGCAGTAGCAACCTTTTTCCCCCGACTTCGTTTCAGAAAAAATTCTAATAAACTCAGAAGGTTCTGATCAATTTCTCGTAATTAAAATTTAAAAATATTAGATTAAATGTTTAAAATAATTTCCATTATTCTCTAGACAACATTAAAATCTACTCTCAAATGCTCTCCGAACATTTAGGAAGGTTTGTCGCGGAATAGCCCGGCACTCCTGAACTATTCCCGCACTCCATAAAAATAAGATTAAAGAGGTAAAATCTGGAGATCTTGGGGGCCATTCTATTGATCTTCTTCTACAAATCTATTGTCCTAGATAATTTTAATTACAATACAATTGGTTCAGAACTTTTTGGGTTTTTTTTATTTTTTCCGAAACGAGTTGGAAAAAATTGGTTGCTACTATTGAATAGCATTTCCTAATAGTTTTTCAATGAGGTGTCACAAAGTGGGTGTTACCATTTAAAATTTAAAAGGAGTACCTAAAGCCTAAGGGGTTGAATGGGGAAGGTTTTATGAGTCATTATGATTCCCCCTCCGTGTTGTAGCAACGTTTTCTGGAAAAGTTCATTGCCTATTTTACTTCCAGAGATATAACACATTGTACGTTTTTAAATTGACAATCTGTATAATAATTTTAAACTTTATACAGTTTGGGTTATGATTTTTAAGTATCATCTGTTGGAAACATGATTTAATGTAAAGGTACAAGTAATATGCATTTTCATAAATCTATCTAGTTAATTATACACAATTCTATTACAATTATGATTCCTAGTACAATATTATAAAACCTAACAGCTTCTTAACATTAGCACAGAGCAATAAAGATCTTTATTGCTCTATTGTATTAGTAACCTAAACCATAGAGCAATATGCTCTATGCTAAACTTAAGTTTTCAAAACAATTTTCCATTTATTTAATACAGGGTGTCCTTTAAATGCCTTAAAAGCTTCAGGTAGAATTTTTCCTTTATGAATGCTTAATACAAATCTTCAAAAAAAAGTAGGTATTTGGAGATTAGTTTTCTTGTACGAGAGTGTTAAAGTTCATATCTTTAAAACAGAATTTC
>JABXWE010010129.1:0-34924 GCA_014611495.1 Limonius californicus
CTAAAGGTATGAACTTTAACACCATCGTACAAGAAAACTAAGCTGCAGAGCAAATTTTTTCTTGCAGTTTTGTCTGAAGAATTCTTAAAGAAAAAAGTTTACCTGAACCTTTTAAGGCAATTTGGGGACACCCTGTATATATATATATATCATTAGTAGCTTATGAGGGTTAATAGCCACCCTGCATTTTTTTAATTGGTTAGTTGCTATCGATTTCGGACAGATACAAGTCTTGTGGTAATTTACGTTTCAGTCTATGGTGACTATTTTGTCTACCTAAGTTGTATTGTACCGTACCATCGGACTCGCGTATATTTTTGAAGAATTTGTTAGCACTCGCACTAATATAGTCTTGAACTGTTGGTAATCCTAGTTCATAGTGCAGTTGCACGTTGCGAACATACCATTTACTGCGGTTCTGGGTATTCTATTTTGGATTCTTTCTAATTTTTCTAGATTGTTTTTGGCTGTGTTGCTCCAGATAGGTGACACACATAGAGCTAGAGGTCTTATTAGTGATTTATACATCAGGATGGCACGCTTCAGTTTTAGTGTCGGTTTTCTATTTATGAGGGGATATAGTTGAGCTAGTCTCGTGTAGCTTTGGTTTAGTTTTAGGTTAACATGGAGTTTCCAAGTAAGTCGAGTGTCGAGCAACACTTCCAGGTATTTCACTGCTGCGTGTGTGGGATGCCAGTGGAAGGTATTATTGTTTAGTTCTATACTGTGTAGGTTACGAATTCTCCTGAGGGAGAAAATTTTAGGTTGACATTTCGCGGGATTTATTTGGATATTCCATTTATTGAATCATGTGCATATCTGATTTCCTGCTGTTTACAATTTCTCTACAGATTGGGGACATAACTGTGTTGTACAAGGATTGCCGTATCATCCCCAAAAGTCGCTAAGATTGCATTTATGGTTGGAACGTCTGAAGTAAATATATTGAACAGCAGTGGTCCTAGCACGCTTCCCGTGGAACACCTGCTTTAATGGCTTTTGTTACATATATTGTGGAATTAATGCGTAAGGCAAATTTTTGATTTTCAAGAAAAGAAGATTATTGCTTTTAGATGGTTAGATATGTCGATTTTAATTACTTTATTTTTTAATCATTCGAGTCAGACCTTGTCAAAGGCCTGGGCTACGTCAAGGAACACCGCCACAGTATAGCTTTTGTTTTCGAAGACCTCTTCTATTTTCTCTGAGATACGCTGGAGTTGGTGCAGAGTGGAGTACTTTTTCCTAAAACCGAACTGGAACGGTGGCAATATGTTAAGTGGGGTGAGTTCATTCATCAGGCGAGAGTATATAATTTTCGCCAAGAGCTTTGAGAGCGGTTAATAAGCTTATCGGTCTGTACTATCATTGAATATTTTACTATATTTTAAAATATTCAATGGTACTATGAATCTTCTTTTTGCCTTTGCCCGGTTTTGTGAATAACACTATGTGAGCATGCTTCCATGTTTGTGGAAAGTAACCCAGTCGGAGGCAAGCGTTGAATGTGGACGAGAGGAATACTAGGAATTTCTTGGCGAGTTGTGTTAAGATTAAGTTTGTGGTGAGGTCGTGCCCAGGGGATTTTCTCTTTGGGAGCTTTTCTATTGTAGTTCTAAGTTCACTGAGTGTAGTAAGTGTAATCTGTTATCAATGGGGCATTGGTTTCTATATGATTGATTATGAGTGCATGGGTTGGGGTGCAAGTAACTTTTGGGGTAAGTAATTTTTCCAAGTGTGTAGCGAGGGCTGCTGAGTTTTTTTCGTCTGTAGCAATTATTGAGTTATCAATGCTTAGTGTTGGGATTTCCTATCGTAGTTTTAAGATGCCCTTGGTAGCTCTCCACATTCCAAAATCACCTGGTTTGAGATCTTCGATATATTTTTTATATGTGTTGATTCTTAGCTCATCCAATTCTCGTTTTAGGGAATATGTTAGTCTATTTACCAGGCGCTTGGTTTCCTGGTTTCTGATTCTCTGTTATTTACCGCTGGTTTGACTTTTTCTTTTAATTAGCTGGGTTATTTTGACTGGTAGATAAAGGTGTTTCCGATTATTTTTTGTAATTAGCGTTAACGTATGGACGCTGTTGCCACATTTTTAAGTACAACAAAATATACACGTTAGATGTCTCTATATTTATTTTTATACCAAAATATTTATTGTACTAGAATCGAAAATTACTTATTTTTCCTATACTACATATATGAACCACAAAATTTCTGATGAAGGTCGATAATCAAACTCCATCTCTTCGGACAGCCTGTCATAATTATTATTACCTGACAATTGTCGCGTTATAAACCTCAATTTAGTTGGTGCAATCAGCAAAAATTGTTTTCACTGGAAAAGTATTATTTTCGAAATAGTGTTAAAATGGTGAGTGGGTTTAAGCAGCACAACCCTGTACTGATGAGTTTCGCAAAAATATTCCTGAAATGACTTTCCTTGAAGCTGATTTCTACTGCACTATAGATGCGAGGGCAGTGTAGCGCGTAAATCTGGAAGTGGCAGACAAACAATTTATAATAAAGAAACCGTTGAATATTTTAGGCAGCGTATGGACAACGAACTAACTACTCCTGAAAGTTATTGTGCACATATTACCGTGGTTGCAAGCTGCTTGTCGAGCTGATAGTTGAGCATGCTGCCTTTGGTTTGGTGCAAATGAGTAATTTGCTTCAAATACAAATACGAGTTTACGCTTTGGAAGCTTAAATTACGTAATTCCGCATCCCCTGTAAGGGCGTTAACGGTGTCTATTTAAAATGATCATAATATTATAAAATATAAACATATGGCGCAATTAAAACATATATTATTAAGCTTCCACTATTAACTAACCATTTTTATAACAAATGGAAATTGGTAACAGGACCAAACTATCAAACGGTGTTTTGTGCTGTCTTTGCTTTATAAAACATTTTTTCCTGATGTTTAACTAAGGTACATCCCCATAAGAAATGCTGGCTACGCCACTGATCAGAGTTGTGATGGAATCGTGACTTGCAAATAAAATGTTATGAATTCACCCTGAGGCTGCGATTCTGCGAAACTACTCCATAAAATATTTATGTAATATACCTACATTGCCTAAATTGAATTCCAGGGGCGTAGCTTTGAGATCTGCGAAAACCTGTGGCTCGATAATTTAAGAACTCGTCGATGATTTATCTCTACCACTTCCAATGTCAAAATAGTTTCATTAATCTATTTATATAATGTACCTACCTGTGAGACTTTTGGCAGTTGGGTGATCTTGAGAAGGGTAGTTGGAAGAAATTCATTTTCGTTTTTTCTTCGAAAATTCGTAAGCGATACAAAACGTGTTTGAACATTTTGATTTAAAAAAAAACGTCCTATGACAAGTTACTAAAATATAAAATTTATAAAACTTGCTTTAAATGATAGAAAAAAGTCAGAAAAAGCTTTGATTAGTATTAAACAGTATAGTTTAAGTGCTTGGAATTCTCAAGAAAAAATAAATTATCTTTTAAGAACAAAATAAAATACAATTTCCTATTCTGTTCTGTCAAAATTAGAGACTTGTCTTGGTCACGCCACTGTTCTTCTGAACAAGTCCTCGTGTTTTTATGGTTTTATAAATGGTACAATACTGGGACAAGGAGAAATTCCACAGGATAAAATGCTTCAGTTTTAAAGCAAATATAATACAATTAACGAAAAATGAGTTCTATAAATCTATAGATAGACTATAGATCTGGTATGATACCAGATTCTAATATTAAAATTGAAACGAGCTTTTGGGAAACGTGTTTATTTATTGAATAGGAAAACGGTAACTTAGTAAACAAATAACAAAAACATATAAACCCAAACAAGGCAACCCGATAAATGTAGTGTACGCGCACTATAGTACTAACAGTACCAGCTTTAAGGAGGCAAACAGTCTGCATCAAAACCCTTCCCCCCCAAACCCCAGTAGAATTCTTTTACAGTATATTCAACAAAATTTGTCCTGCAGATTGAGCGTGGACAGCAAAATTGTATGTCTTTACTTAAGGCATATACAAATTGTATCATTCACTACAATTATTTAATAGTTATTAAAATGTAGTTCAGTTGTTACAATTATTTTACTCTAGAACAGAAAATATTTATTTTTAAATGCATAATAATATCCGCAAATATTACAAAAGTTTCATAAATCTTACGCACCTGGTGAAAGTGTGTGTTTTTGAATTGCTTGACAGACTTGGAGGGGTTCTATGAAAGTGCTGTCAAGATGTTTATTTCATCGAGCTGACTAAGCTATCTTGAGCAGTCTAACTATGATAAGTTAATATTTTTGTTGTACGAGGATTGTTCATCATTTATTGTTCCTGTTATAGAAGCAAATGGCTTAGACATTTGAAACAAGAATATTTTTCAACATAATTCCCTAGAAGGTTAACACACTTAATGTAACGATGACGAAGATCTTGAATGCCTTTAGAAAGAAAGTCTTTGTCCTGCACTGCAAATCACTCATTCACAACAGCCATCACCTCTTCACCATCGAAAAATTAGTTCCCTGATTTTTTTTATTTAGCGAACAGGTGAATATCACTGTGGGCCAGATCTGTCGTTGTTCTAAAATTTCAACCCCAGCATTGTGGATAATAGCCATAGAAACAACTCTTGTCTTGGTGGAACAGAATGCCGCGTTTCAATTTTCCATGCCTTTTTGCTCCTCCCTCAGAATCCCAAAACACTGTTGCCATTATCTTTCCGGCCGATGAAATCACACAGAAATTTCGTGGAGGCGAGGAACCACGATGTCCCCATTTCATACTCTGCCGTTTTTATTCTGGATCAACGGAAAAGCCACATGTCTCAGCAATATATTTGACCGTAATTCTCTGATCACTCATACATGTACAAGAATCTACGTTTCAATTCCTATCTCATAAATCTAACCATCAATAACCAACCCATCCCCCTTTCAAACAAATAAAATATCTCGGTATTACTTTCTCCCCATACCTGCTCTCTTCAACCTGACTTCCGGGAAACCCTCGAAAAATTTCGCAACCTCTCCAACCTTCTCCAGCGAATCCACGGCCGCTTCTAAGGTTGCAATTCTCGTATCCTCCACCACACTTACAACACCTTCATCCACCCAGTAATTGAGTACCGAGCCCCCACCTATGCCTCACTTGCGCCCCATGCAAAAAAATGGCAAATGCTAAAGACAAATTCACCCCCATCTGCAACCGTCTTCAAAAACTGCAAAAATCCCACATTACCCGCACCCTAAACGGAAACAACCCCATAGCACAAACGACCCTCCGAATTTCTCCTAAACGCAGGAACCGAATCCCCAGGAAACCCCGCCGAAAGCTCAAGAACCCCCAACAGCCCTCTTATCAAGTCTATATCCAGATCTTTCAGACGACTTCTTCGAACTTGTTGAAGCTACCCCTCTCACAATGCGATGAGAATCATTACAGGCAACACTACACCTCTTTTAACTATTTTCCAGATACCATAGACGACACCACCAAAGGAAGATCCAACCAGCTACCCCAACAGGAAACCAACCGAAGGAAGCAAAACTCCAACTTCACTACCACACATCGAAGCAAGGACCCACAAGAAGAAAGGATGCGCTGGGCTGAAGAGGACCAAATTCTAGAACAGCCCGCCCATATAAACATTAAGTTAGACAATAGGAAAAATATCATGTAATATCTTAAGTTTTTATGAATAAACGTGTCTAGATCGATCACTCAGTACCGTATCATGGACCAATCCAATACTGTCTTGAGAGACAACAGGTTTTGGTGGTCCAGCATCTGGTACATGTTGACACGACTTCCTCCGTAATTTGAAATCCCAGCACCAAATCTTCATTACTTAATGTGACTGGGTAGAACCACCCAACACTCTAAGCATGTCATTATAAATTTCCTATGGTGGTAAACCCGTATAAAAGTATTTTATTACAGCACTTGTCTCGAATATTTACATTTCAACAAAATCACCAGCAGCACAGTAATATTAAGTGTATAACTTTTATAAACAAGAAACCTACAAATTGGCATATATTGAAGTCAATAAATGAAGTTTCTAGGAGAATATTTTCATTTGTTGGTCAATGCCTTCTGTGTAAAGGGCCGTCCACGCGCTCCGTTTTTTACTAGTCTTGCCTGTGCCAACCTGGTTTGCGCAGGTAAGACGGAGCATGTAGACAACAAAACCACGGTTCGCATAAACGAAACGAGCGGCTTGAGCGAATTTAGGTAGTGCTCGAAAATATCTGAAGCACGCGCATATATGTATGACGTAGCGTGTGGACGCAAGCACCGTTTTTAAACTCAGTTTTATTAAAACAGCTGCTCTATGCTGGTACATAAAATGATTCATTGCTTTGTTGTACTTAAACTATCTTTAATAGAAACATTGCATTTACTAACAAACAATGGCTGATTTAATGTACGAAGGAATTCTTGTCTGAAATAACTGACATTTACAAAAGCTATCCCTGCGTATGGAAAGTCAAGTGACAGAAACTTGAGAAGTAAAGCATATAACGTTCTGGTTAACAAATTGAAAGCAGTTGATGAAGAAGCAGACCAGGATACTGTTGTAAAAAAATTAATTTCATCGCAAAGAATTGAGGAGAATCAATGCCCCGTTTCGTTTTGGTACTGCCGAGGAGGATGTTTACACCCACAATATTCTACAAAACTGAGCAATAAAAGATAACCAAAAACGGTACCGTTTGGACGCGTTGTTAGTTACGATGTAAAAAAACAGAACGTGTGGACCTTTAGGGACTTTTAGGGACAATAATTGTATATCTAAAAATAATAATATTCAATCTAAACGAAGAACGTTGTATATTCAATAAAATTCACATAACACGTACCAGACAGTTTTTTCGCAACAAAAATGTTTTCCATTGATGATAAATACCTATAAACTATAATCCACTATAACCTAAAATAAAATCTACTAACAATCAAGAACAGAAACAAAGCACATCATGTAAACGTGGATTTCGTTAGGCAATTTGAGGAAGAGGAGGGGGCTCGCGCATTCTCAACTGCCTCTTGCTCCCCCTCAATAGCTTTATTAAATGACAAGACAAAATAGAGCCTATAAATTATACTGATATACTACTTCAGTTTGTATGCAAAAAGTCCACTCCCAAAGACATTTTTCTGGCTACCTTCCTGCATTTAGATTTAGCCTGAAACGTGTTACAGCTTATTACTTGCAACCTAACTTTTGAAACTCTATAAAAGCTTAGGAATTCTTCCTCTTCACCTTCATTGCTATCTAACAATAACCGTTACTTCTTTATTCTTCCTTATTTTACTTGAATATTATTACTTTTTGGGATGGAACAAAAACTCCACCATTGTGATAGCTAGACACCCCAAGGTAGCTTGTGCAGCTTGAAAGAATTGTATAGAATCCTCCCACGTCTATTAAGCAAAACAAAGATTAATATTCACCAGGTGAGTGCGAGAGGTTTTAAAAAACTTATACGAAAATGGTATTCTCTCCGAATGTGATGTTATGTATTAAGAAATATACCTATATTTTGTATTTTAAAGTATTCAACAACTACTTCAACAAATATGTTGAAAATATTTAAATAATTTTGTTAATTGTTAGAAATTGTATGGCTTAAGTAAAAACACGCGTTTTATTTTTCACAGACAACTCTTAAAATGTTGTTCATCATACTGCAAAACAAGTAATTGTTTTTAGAAAATATGATGATATTTTATTATGATCAAACCACATGCTAGTAAATATGTATCAACTGATTTTTCTCTGTGAGCATTGTTTCGTTACGTATCCATTTTCTTTATTGTATATTTATCAGATCGCATTTATCACGTTGGTATATAACACCATCTAATATTTTTCTCGTAATTCAAAAGTATTCTTTTTAAACGGTGTTCGCTCACTTGCTCGCCACCGGTTGCTCACCTACCGTTTACTCACAGGTCTCTATGCTCGATAACTATTTGCTCGCCACGCTGGTTGCACTCCAGACAGACGCTTGACATACTATATATTTTTATAATAAAATATTATCTATATGCATTCAGTATATGCTGTTGGTAATTCTCAAAAGCTTACATTCGCCTAATGCAGCGTTTCCCAAACTTTTAGGTTTCGCGGCCCCTTTTCTAATTGTGTTCTGACGCACGCCCCCCTAGCTAGCAAAACGGAATCTCAAACTTTCCCAAACGCGGTAGAATGGAACAAAAATTGTGACAGTGGAGACGGAACGTATAAAACCATGATGACTGCTCAGTTAGGTTAGTTTAATAGTAAGCGTAGCAGCGAGTAGAAGCGTTAATATTTCGTATGTGTTCTGTCTCACCTGAGTGATTTAAAGTTTGTACAAAGATTTTTCCTGTATGGAAAAATATTTAATCGGGTCTAAACGTAATTTTGGGAGTGCAAGTACATCTGCGTCTGCAAATACAGAAGCTGTCAACATTCCCAAAGCAAAAACTAGGAAATGTTGTGACGAGTTTCTGAATTCTGGTTTTATAAATGCAGTCGTTAATAGCGAAGAGCTATCACAGTGTGTAATATGTTTAAATATTTTGGCTGCTGACAGTACGAAATTAAATAAACTAAAAAAGTCTGTGAAGAAATGGAAAGAGTTTAGTAACCAGAAATTAGCCTATAATACAGTTTTGTCGTTGCCTCAAAAAGCTCTGCTTGCATCTTATAAAACTGCATATCGCATAGCCAAGTGCAAGACACCTCACACTATTGCGGAAAATCTTATTCTCCCTGCTGCCGTTGATATGGTGGCAACGATACTTGGAAATAGTTATGCTAAAAAGATTGAGAAAACACGAATATCAAATAATACTATTAGTAAGTGCATGGATGATTTGTCAGAGGATCTTTAGGTGCAGCTTCTTTTGAAACTTACAAACAAATTATATGCTTTTCAGCTGGACGAGACAACGAATATTTGAAACCAGAAAACCACAAAGATGAATTTTGTTGACGAACTGTTACCCAGTTGCAAGGAAACTTTATACATATTAACGGCTTTTCGCGAAAATTGGAACGTTGGCCAAACAAGATAAAACAGTGAAGACACAGAAATGTTTATTAATTCAAGAACATTTATTAACGATATCAAACCAAGCCATACAGATGTATTTGCAATTTTTGGATGCATAGAACATAATTTAAAAACGTTTTATAAAACTTTTAAACTTCACTTCTTTGAAAATGATAGTTTTCTGACCAAACACGAGTCGATAACAAATCCGTTTGAAGTTACATCTACAGATTTATCGTTGGAAGAAGAAGAGGATCAATTCACTGATTTAACATCAAGTACAGAAATGAAGAGACAATTTTCGTTGACAACCATTGTCGAGATTTGGATTAACTAGCCAGAGGAATTTCCAGCGTTATTCAAAAAAGATCTGCAAATTATATTGCCATTTCCTACATCTTATCTTTGTGAAATTGGTTTCTCTGCAGTAGCTTGTATAAAATCGAAATACAGAAACCTCAACGTCGAACGTGAACTGAGGGTAATGGTTACTCATTTAGAACCAAACTTGGCCAAGTTATGCAGTTCAAAACAAACACATTTAAGTCACTAGTTTGTTTAAATACACTGTTAGTAAGTTTTATGTAGTTTTAGGTTGTACATTATATATGCACCCTTTTGTAAAAAATAATAATATGCTAAACATTAAGCACTAAGTTAAGATATTTTGTACTGGTTTCAATATACTAATTTTCGTTTTACTATTTTACTGCTGCGCCCTCATTTGAGGACTTTTGGGCTCCCCCAAGGTGGCGCGCCCCACATTTTGGCAAACGCTGGCCTAATGAATGTTGATAATCACAGCCTGGTTCTTATATTTTCATTCGTATAGCGTAATACTTATTTTTTTTTTGTTCCTAATAAAATTAGCTAGAAGTATACCTGTTTTTTATGCTGTATAGGTATATTTTTAAATTATTTCTTATTATAACTTCTCAAACATCGTTAAAGTTTCTTTACAGATGTAGAAACAGCATTTTAAGTTTCCTAATATTTTCATAAGCAGTTATACACTCAGACCACTTCCATAAACAAATATTTAATTAAAATATCAAAATCTATTTATAAAATAATAATACTCTCCCTGAACCTATGGTATCTGAAAATACAAGTAAATGTTTTAATTGTAAAGTAAAAATTATACTAAATTACGTTACAAACGACGGTGCCTAACAAAATATAAACAAATGTCCCTGCGTTGGTGCAGTATTACGAGTAAATTGGTTGGCGAGCAACTTTCTCAGAGAGCAATCGGTGGCGAGCAAACATCGGCGAGCAAGTGGTGGCAAACACCATTTAAACTGCAGAAAAGGTGTTTCATAAAATAAATATAGAATAGAACTGTTAGCTTGTATGTTTAATAAATTTAGTAAATTATCTTACACAAGATTTAAAACTAAACACATCACCTGCCCATGATAGGTTTTATCGTTTTATTTACTGAAACGAGACATCTCAGTAACAAATACTGAACAATATCGATAAACTCGCAGAGTATATTCAAGAGATCAGAACAATACAATAAAATATATTTCGTCCGCGATTATTGTGCATTACCGAGAAATCAGATACATTTGTGCGTGTAACTATAACTTCGTAAATTGCTTTTTATATCGTGTTCAATAAGTCTTTAAGTGCCGGGCCGCTATGAATTATAAATCTATTATCAGTACTTTTTTTTTCTCATTCATTCATACTCTCCACCCCCGAACCGCTTTCGCATTACTTAAGGGGAGTGTGGGCGTCCCTTACACACTAACCATTCATTCAGCATGCACCCTAAAGTTAACTAACCGAAATGCGGTCGCCCAAGCTGAGACTCGAAACCACAGCGGAACGACTAGAATTCGTTGTGGCCTCGAGTGGCAACGCGTTGCCGCGCTAAATCACCGAGGCCCCTATTATCAGTACGGGGTTTGTACAATCTAACCTTAAATAAAATGTAATTCAAAGCAACACCTTTCCAAGAAGAATGACATTTATATTTCAAATGTGATAACGTAGTGACAAATCAATAAAATAAATTATATACGGATATCAAATATAGGATGCAGTCTTCTATTAAACGTTATTACAGCAGATACTGAAAATGTTGACCTGCAACGTTTAACCATAAATTAATCTGGGGTTTCATGTTTTCGTAAACATGCATCAGCATATTTTCATCAATTAATTGACATTGTCTAGTAAAGTTGTCTCATCAGTCATCTATGGTGCGCACGGGAGTTTTAAAAATTAAAGATATGCAGATACAAAGTAGTCTAAACCAGTCAAATAACACGATCCTCAGGAAAACAGTCATGGTAGGTTGTGCAACATCTGATCTAGCAGAATCTTGTTGGATATAGCCATTTGGAAGTTCGTCGCCATGAAATTGATTTATAAACAGTTCAAGAATATTATTGTGGTAGTTTTCTACGTTTAGATTCCACCAAAAAATATTGAACCGAATATAGCTCCATGCTACAGTTTTTAAATGATGTAAACCAGTTTCGCGCGAAGTAATGCGGTTTTTAGTGCTCCACGTGCGCATGTTTGGAGAATTGATATACCCAGTGAGGTGAAACCAGCTTCGTCAGTAAAAAATTTTATTCTGATCTTCATCGTCATTAAGATTCTCGCGAAACCACTTGCAACATGTCTTTAAATAACCTGGGGTAACATTTCCTGGCACATTTGAAGTTTATATGGGTGTACTTGTCTTGTGAAAAAAGAGTGTGAACCGATCCTATGCTAATTGTTGAGATAACCGCCATACTGAAATTGGAGGATCATTATGGACTATATTCCTTGCATGTTCGACAACATTTTCAGTTTTACGACGAGGTCTTCTTGTTCTTGGTCTGTGATTTACACAGAACCTATTTCTTCAAAACACGCTACTAATTTCAAAACTGAAGTGGAAAAGTCGCTACTATTTAAGTACCAAACAATATGGAAATCTTTGTCGAAATTCTTGTTTACAAGCATCGATAAAATAATTTCAGTTTCCGTTTTCATTCCGTTGACTACTGCGAAAATAAGACTTCCATTGTATTATTATTTTGTTTTGTTCCTGAGTACACATTTTAATGTAAAATAATTTAAAGTTAAATTTCTGTTCTAGTTTAAATTGAATTTGCCTATAGTCAAAAAATAATAAAATATTAAGTTTGATAATTGTACACTTTACAATCCACAACCACCCGGGACTTAAAGATTTATAATTAAGGTTATAATCTGCCATATGTTGCCAGGTGAAAGTGAGAAATATCAAAAGCTTTTTGTAGAAAGCGTAATACAAGCCTATGTATGTACCAAAATTAAACATACGAAAATTACAAATTTATTCAATATAAATCTTAACAAGAACGATAAAAATATTGCCAAAACGAACCAATATAAGTGAATAGAATTTGCCCATAGATGGCCCTAGCTGTCAATGTAGTTACCGTCAAACCACGTCATTTGCGCCATTTTCTTGTTTTGACATCTGACAAAGATTTTCAACTCACAATAATACAAGTTTCATGTAACCGCATAATTTTTAATAGCGTTGAACATGTCGAATTTTGTGCCTAAAAACTACGATTTGCGGACGGCATTGATTTTCTGTTACCATTTGTAGAAAACTGCTGCAGAATCGCATCGAATGCTTGTAGAAGCTTACGGTGAGTATGCTATTAGTAAATCACAGTGCTGTGAGTGGTTAAAAAATTCAAAAGTGGCAATTTTGACATGAAAAGCGAAGAACGTGGGAGACCACAGAAAAAGTTTGAAGATAGCCAATTGCAAGCACTGTTGGATGAGGATGACGCTCAAACGCAACAACAACTCGCGGATCAATTAAATGTGACACGGGAAGCCATCTCCATACGTTTGAAAGCCATGGGAAAGATCCAGAAGATGGGTAAATGGGTTCCACATGAACTGAATGAAAGACAGCAGAAAAACCGAAAAACCACTTGTGAAATGCTGCTCGCCAGGTACAAAAGAAAGTCATTTCTCCATCGAATTGAGACTGACGATGAAAGTTGGATATATTTCGAGAATCCTAAGTGTAAAAGATCATGGGTAACTCCAGGCGCAGCATCGACATAGACTGCAAGGCGAAATCGCTATGGACGGAAGACAATGCTCTGTGTTTGGTGGGATCAGAAGGGTGTGATCTATTATGAGCTGCTAAAACCTGGCGAAACCGTTAATACTGAACGCTACCGACTACAAATAATCGATTTAAATCAAGCTTTGCGTGAAAAACGACCAGAATATCAAAAAAAGCAACACACCGTATTTTGCTTCATGATAATACACCATCCCACACAGCAAAAGCGGCCAAGGAAACGATTGAGGCGTTTAGTTGGGAAATACTTTCGCATGCTGCTTACTCACCAGACTTGGCTCCGTTCGATTACTACTTATTTGCATCAATGGGGCACGCACTTGCTGAGCAGCGCTTCACTTCTTACAAACATGTACGAAAATGGCTCAATGATTGGTTTGCCTCAAAAGAGCAACCGTTTTTTTGGCGTGGCATCCACAAATTTTTAAAGAGATGGGAAAAATGTCTAGCTAGCGATGGGCAATACTTCGAATAAAACATATTGTTTCATTTTCATACAATAAGCATGTATTTTCTATACAAAAATTCCTGTTTCATATTTACATACCCAAATATATTGAAATAGGCATGTTAAAGAACATGACCACTAGTTGCTGCCCCATAATCGCATATAAACATTCCTTCGACGAGCGATGGACTTATTTAACAAGCTGATACTGCTCTTAAAGTACCCTCTATCGGATTTTTGACAGACGACATTAACTTATGGAATGCTAGAGACAAACCAACAAGTAACAATATAGAAAAAAGTTTCTTCCTAAATAAAAACATTAACGGCGGTGCTTTAATTTTTTAGCGGAATGTATTAACAGAGGTTCTGAATGGGCAACCTAATAACAATAAATCATGGCCGCCCGGGACGTGAAATAATCACGCATGCATAATTTCAGTAAAAGCATTGCGTTGGGGAGTTATAGCTTTCTGAATTGAAATCGTTTGTTCTGTTGCAAAGCATGTTTCAGCCAAATTGCACTGCAAGGATGGACAGAGGGATATGGCACAAACTTATTTCTAAAAGTATGACGTTAATCAAGTGGTAACCGACTGAATTGGTCAGAATGGGCCTGTTCAACGGCCACCACGATCACCCCATCTAACATCTTTAGACTGTTTTCTGTGGAGTTGGATGAGATCTTTGGTTTATAATGCGCCTATTAATCCGCAAGAGCAACTAAAGAATCGGCCCTTGGAATTATCAAGAATAGTTTTAATGTCACAAAATAATGAATACATTGTTCTGAATAGTGCATTTAGCAAAACAAAGGGAACAACATTTACCTTGAATGAATTAATGTTAAAAACGTATCGTTATATCCTTTAACATCTCGATAATACATAAATTTGAGATACCTGTTTGTATAAACTTTTGGCCTAGAGAACATATCTCTAGAATAGTGCCGTTTAATTTTTAAACACCCTGTATAAGTACGGGATTTAATCGTAAACGCGTACTCTCGGGTTTGTTCACGTTTTCAAATTTTGAGGTTACGGTCAATTTGTTTGGGATTTTTCGTTAATCTACAAGAGAGGAACGCTGAAGATTATGCAAGACAACTTCTCCACGAGGCAGTGTAGTAGTTTTTTTACTTGAAGTAACTATAAGCAGTAAGTATGGCATATTTTTTGTAACTGATATTGTGAAACACTTGTTTTAATTGATGTCGCAGCTTTCAGAACATAACTTCAAATATCAAAAATTCCTAAAAATATTTTAGCTTCGTGTTGTTGCCATGCGCAATGGTTTTTGTAAATTCTTAGTTAAATGGGTCGTTGTCAAAATTCCGCACTTTATCTTTTATTGCGCAGTAAGTGTACAAGATCCTGTTTTAATAACTACTAAAAACGCTGGGACATGATGTAAACACAACTTCTCGAAATGGTTGCACGGGTAGTAGTTTCGTTGTTTCTTAATTATTTTTAATTGGTCTAGAGCAGTGGTTTCCCAACTTTTTTGGCCCCGTACCCGTAAGACCGAAAGTATTGATAGTGCGTAACCCCTCTGTTTCTTGGCTTACTCTACAAATAGACTCGCGTATAAGTTCTTACGACGAGCATTTTTCAGTTTCGGATTAGCGCTTTATTTGCATACCACAAACTGAACGCATTTCTGACTTTGTTAGTTATTCGCAGATTCATATTTCCGACAAAGACGTATGTCGTAGTGACATCTGCCAACGAAACAACACCAACACTGTACGTGTGACATGTTCTGTCGATTGGCACGTTTAGTAGAAAGAAACAGAGGTGCTTGAAGAATGTCGCGCTATGCATCCAAACGTCACTACTTAAATCTGTTTCCAGCAGTATTTAAAATGTTTTGGAGGTTTATATGGCAATATTTTATTTTCTAAAGCTACCTAAGAGTTTTTATTTACAATGTTGTTTATTGCTGAAATTTATTTTGTACACTTGGGAACCTTTGTTTTTCCCGAACCATTCCCGAACCGCTACAACGTCGCGTAATGGGCCAAAATTGTCTTTTTCGCACGTAAAATATAATCGAATAGATTTAACATAAACTGTTGACGCTGCGCATTCAAAAAGTTTCCGGACATTTCTAACAGCGTTTTCGTTTTACAATAGTAAACACCAACTAACATCCAGTGTTGAACTGGCTCAGTACAATCGTGTTTTCAAGAATACATTCCAGTAAGAAAAATGCTATTAACTTATCTTCAGCCTCTTACTACCAATTTCCCCAAACCCAAACAAACCGGGATATCTACAGAACTATTTCCCAGCAAACACAAAAGTTCCCAAAGCGTATAAAATAAATTTCAGCAATAAACAACAAGGTAACTTCGAAAAATAAAATATTGACATATAAACCTCCAAAACATTTTAAATACTGCTGGAAACAGATTTAAGTAGTGACCTATGGATGCAGAAGCGCAACATTCTTCCAGAATCTCTGTTTCTTTCTACTAAACGTGTCAGCCGACAGAATACGTCTCACGTACAGTGTTGGTGTTGTTCCGTTCGCAGATGTCGCTACGACATATGTCTTTGTCGGAAATATGAATCTGCGAGCAACTAACAAAGACAGAAATGCGTTCAGTTTGTGGTATGCAAATAAAGCGCTAATCTGAAACTGAAAAATGCTCATCGTAAGAACTATACTTCACTTTGGAGACCAGTGGTCTAGAGCAGTGTGCCTCTACCGGACCGATAGCAGCCCCAGCCAGATATTTTACCTCTCTCCACGGAAATTAAGAGATTATTAAGTCAATTGGATACAGTAATATACTAAAATTCGTAGTCGAGCTTTAAATTCCCAGCTATCCACAACGCTCTGTGGGAATATGAGTTATAAAAAACACCATCTTCTTCTCCAACCAGATGTACAATGGCTGTCAAGGCTTTCTCTCCTTTTTAGAAGTTCTATATGTAAATAAAACAATTTCCTTGTGTACAAAACTCATTCCATTTAAACTTTTTAACAGAAAAAGATTGAACGGATAAGCTCGCATATTTGGCGGACACATTTTCCATTCTTAACAATCTTGATTTATTACTACATGTAAGTACGAAAAATGTTTTCACTCTTTGGAATGCAATGGGGGAGTGCATAAATAAACTTTTGATGTGGTGAAAGTGTTTGCTTTAAGAAGAATTTTAAATGATTTAACCAACTTCACCAATCTCACAGCATTCTACTTTGCCGAAAACCCTTGGATTGGTTGGTCGCGGACTTCCACTGTTGCCGGTTTTCCGCTAATCGTTTTAATTCACTGTAATTTTAGCATCCGGCATCATACACTATCTGTTGAATGTACTCCATCCTCGATCTTCCTCTCACGTTTTTTCCTACCATTCTTCCTTTTAGTATGGTTTTTAATATTCCTTCCTTCAATCTTGCGTTTTTAATTTTTTCCGATGATCCATGTCTGACATCCATACAATTCTGTACTCCAGATATAGGTTTTTATTTAGCCGAATTAGTTTTTCTAGTTTGATGCTGTTTGATGTTAGCAGGTGTTTCAATTTATTAGGGGCTTGTCTTGCTTCTTCTGCTATTTATGTCTTGTTACATCTTCCATCCGTCGTTTTTTTTATTTTCTTATTCATTCATATTACCACCCAACATTCATTCAACATGCACCCTAAAGCCGGGATTCGAAACCTCGACCGATCGGACCGAATTTCGCGTGACCTCGAGTGGCAGTGCGTATCCGCACTACTCCATCGAGACCCCTCCATCCGTTGTTATGATGCTTCCCAGATAACAGAATTCCCAACCAATAGAAAATGAGAAAATTCTCATTTTCTATTCTTATTCCACTCTGTCCATGTCCACGTTTCTCACGTAGCATCATCTTTCTTTTTAAACATAGTATTGAACAGTATTATCTTCAAAATGATCCATAGCAATCGCATCATCTATGACATCTTAGAAAGCTGTGAAATTATTATTACATTTCTCGATCACATATCTATATGATAGCATATTTCCAACCATACCAGTTTTAAAACAAATTATAGAAACCGAATGGATACTGATGCAACACTTCGCCTTGCTAAAACATCACTGTATACCTAAAAACCGAGAGTAAGATGTAATATATAAATGATTTTGTCAATTTCTAAATGTACTATAATTTTCAAAAATATATTTGTTTGAAGTAATTCACGGTCCACTTAATAATTTTACGTTGTTTGCTGGTTCTCACTTGAAAACGGTTGAGAACCATTAGTTTAGAGTATGTCATTCTAGCTACCATCACAATGCGTTCTATAATCGTTTTAAATAGTAGATGTTCAACTAGAATTTTTGGGAGTACTTGCAGCAAATGAAAAATAAAACAGTATCGCATTTCGGTACATAAGGCTAAAGCAGTTATACTAATGAGGAATCACTTTTTCTGAAAACTATTGGTATTTATCAATCGCAGAAAGTTGAAACGTTAATAGATAAAACCCAATTTCCGAAATGGTATAAAGAGTAATCGCCGAACACAAAAATTACTGTAATTTGCTAACAAAGAGATTTCGACCATATTGTTTTACGGTGTGTTTTCATTGTTTTCGGATACTAAAACTTAGCTCGAGAGCTTGTTGATATGTTCCATTAATACCCAGGATACGTACAGTAATTACCGCCAGTCAATTGTAAAATCGTTCTACAGCGAGTACAACTAACAAAAAATTTACTGTATAAAATCCTTTTTCTTTCTACATTACGTACATGTTGTTAAATAGATGGCTGTTCTAATTTCAACAATAATAAACTATTTGCATCTACAAATTGTGTTAATTGTTAATATTGATACACTTCAAAGTTCAAGTGCAAATCCGTAACTGATTCTCCCCGACCTGCTCAAGTAAACCATGTTGTGACGCCTGAATTGATTGCGACAGTTTGAGTCTTAGTGAAAGAAAACCGTCGGGTTATCCTTCATGAAATCGCTGAAGTTTCAAACACGAACGAAGGTTCTGTACATTCTATTATGCATGACATCCTCCAGTTTCATAAACTGGCATCAAGGTGGGCGCCAAAGCAATTGACTCCAAAATTAAAACATGCTTGTGAAGAACTTTTGCCACAATATGAAGCAGAAAGAGATGCCTTTCTGGCAAGTATTGTAACTGCGTGTGAGTCCTGGGTACACTGTCATCAACTCGAAACCAAGAAAGCAAGCAAAGATTGGCGTCACTTCTTTTCGCCGAAACCCAAAAAATTTCGCACACAGAAAGGTTATGCTGGCCCATTTTTGGGATACAAGAGGGGTAACTCTGGGGGACTAGATGCCTAATGGGATTACTTTTACTAGTGCTACATATGTACTTAGAACTCCCAAAGGACCGTTTCAAGCCTCCCATCAGAACCAAAAGGCACGAATTTTTTAGTTCTGGCATTCTTCTGCAACACGCCAACGCGCGGCCACATACCGCATGTTCAACGGTGGCAACCATCGAAGATTTGAAGTGTGAATATCTACCACATCCTCCATATTCCCGTGACCTCGCCCCAAGCGATTACCATGTCTTTGGTCCACTTAAAGAGGCATTAGGTGGAAAGAAATTTTAGAGCCATGATGAAGTGATTCAGGAGGTACACGAGTGGCTGTGCACGCGACCAAACTAGTGTTTTTCTTCGGGTTTAAAGCGTTTCATATTTGTTTTTGACATTGCTCTAACGTTTTTAAGGTTTTAATTTGGTTCTGCTTCGTACTTACAATTTGTAATTTAATTTTCTTAAAATCTAAGTACAAATACCTTCTGTATCCTGTACAAACCATAAATATGTTTTACGTGTCAGCAATATTCGTTCACGATAAAGCTGATATGTACCAAATATATGTATAAAACAAGTTTAGGAACGCATGATTAATTTACATGCAAAAGGAGAACACCTAGAGTAAATCAAATTTTATCTTTCGAGCAATAAGCACAAATGGTAAACTAAACACAATTAGCTCAGGAACTAGCATTAGTCATACTTCTGTACATCAAACCCTAGTTAGAAGTTAATTTCATCCATACCATGTGCCGGTAGTTCAAGCCCTGATGATACTATTATCTTGCAAGTTTCCAGATTTATATAAACTACTCACAAATGATTAGGGATATTGTAATATAAAGCATATATGTTTGTATTTGGTGGCTAATATTCGTCTATTATTAATAATTAGAGCAAGCGGCAATGTTTGATTTTAAAAAACAAAAAACAATCGAATTCAGTTGCAATTGTTTACCCGTATAAGTGTCAAGTCGAGTTTGTGTGTTTGAATAATCTTTCCTGTCTTTTTAAATCTTTTTTGTTCATTGTTTTTTTATTCGTGTGATACATTTGTGTACTTAAAAATAAACACCAATGCAGAGAAATCATTTAAGAATAGAACAACGAAATTTGGCCGGTGCTATGCACCAGGTTGACATTACTAATATGTTAAGAACCACGCAGAGCGTAATTTCACGTGCCCTTTCGCGCCTTAGAGAAATAGGTCCGACTACAAGAAGGCCTGAAAGTGGATCTTTTCGCATCACAAGATCTCGTGAGGATCGACTTGTGGTAGTTAATGCAAGAATACACCCCCTATCAAGTGCTCGACATCTACAGCATAAGCTCCAGAATGCCACAGGGAATCGAGTCCCCGGCCAAACTGAAAAACCGATTGTTTGACGTAGGATTTACCTCATACCGCCCGCTGAAATGTCCTGCCAGAACTGTGGCTCAACGAAGACACCGGGCGGAATGGTCAAGACGTAGGCTTCAAGAAGTGACACCGTAGATGTACTGTTTTCGGTCGAGTCCAGATATCGCCTCAGCAATGATGGCCAACGGCAAAGAGTATATCGTAGTTACCTCAGTATACCCAACCCGCCGGTACCTTTGGTGGTGGTGGTCTTATGGTATAGGCTTGAATTTCTTTAGGGTGGTATACTGACCTCCTTGGACGAAAATATTTTGTTTTTCTTGACGACAACGCATGGCCACATCGTGCTCGGGTTGTTTTAGAGATGCTTTGAGAGGAGGAATAAACCATATTAGTCTTCCTCGCGGTCTGCAGACCTCAACCCCATCCAGCATGCATGGGATCTTTTACAGAGACGGCTGTATCATCATAATCCAAGGCCTACTACTGTGCAACAGCTAACGGATGTAATACCGGTACTGTGGCATCAAATTCCACAAGAACATATTGCTGATTACATTGAGAGAATGCCAGCAAGTTGCAGAGCAGTTATTACTGCCAGAGGAGGTGCCACGCAGTATTACAATTTAATAAATTTGCATTTAGTGAAAGGAGACAATAACGATTTTCTTCATAATATTGTTAAATTTCTTCTTTAAACGTACCTTTGTTGTAATTTTCATGTTCATTACTAAAATGATGTTACAGTTTGTTGTTTTGGTAGTTTTTATTATCAATATAATTGGTGTTGTCTTACACTGCAATATCCCTACTCATTTTTGAGCAGTTTATATTATTCTAAACCTGTATACTACTATATTACTCGGAGATGCAATCAAATTCTCTAACAACGATAGGTATACTAAATAAACAACCGTCACTATGATCCGCCAATAAATTCTACTAGGATCTAAGCACCATATTTTCGAAGCTTTTACAGTGAAATTTGGTGTGGAATATTAAACGACTATATTTTACAAAAGAAAATTTAATTTACGTAGATTTTCTTTAAATTATTTCCCTGACCTTCTTGGACGTATTAATATAAACACAAGATCGTGTATGTGATTTCAGCATGACGGGGCTCCAGCTCATTATGCCACAAATTTTCGAAAACATTCATATACAATAATACAGCATACTCAGAAAACTTGGATGCGCGATTATTTCCACACCTACAGCCTGCTCATATCTCTGACTTCATCCCCCAAATTTTTTATGGGGTACAAGTATGCAAGATCTGAACAAATCTGTGATGATATATTTAAAGGGTTCAAATCATTCGTGTCTGAAGTAATTCCCAACGCCCAAACATCAAACTGCTTAAAAAACGTTAACTAAGCACAATTTGAACATTATTTTTGCCTTAAAATATTTTTAAATGTTTGATATTTCTTAATTCAATTTATTCATTGAATACTCGGCATTTCAAAGGCATGGAAATGACAAATAGTAATTTAACCCGTCTAGATGTACCTGATTCATATCATGTCATCATTGTCAGTAATAAATGTGTCTCTCACGGTGCGTGTAATTTGGGTTACCGACTTCCAAACAGAAGTGTCCTCTCAACAGAATATAGAGTAAAACTGTATAAATACTGTTAACATTTATGCAGCAAACATAAGCGTTTTACAACTTTATTTATTACAGTATTACTTATTTGCATTATATTAATATTTAGAACTCGAACGCATACTGACCTAAGTTGTACAACAAGACAACAAACAGGCAACATGGCCCCGATATTTAATATCATTGTAATTCTGTTTTAAATACGATTTGATGTTACCTCAAGTTTTTGTTAAATAGATTAGGCAAAATGTTAAACACGAAGTCGGTGACGGGTTTGCTATAACTGATTGCCTTCTTCCAAAAAATGATGAATACCCCCTACCTTAAAATGCTAGTGCCGCCACTGGCAATTAGAAAGACTTGTCAACAACAACAACAGCATTTAACCCGTATAAGTTACCTCAAGAACCAATGCATTACACAGATAGTGGGTTAGGTACTTTTTAAAATCTGTTGATATTGACTACCATTTGATCCCTTAAAGAAAGCACCTATCCCAAAACACTATAAATGTGTCATCCATTTTTAATGCTATTATTTTACTGTTATGTTATAAAATAATTATATAAGTTAATATAAATAATGCCATGGGCGTACAAACGCCTTACTAGAAGTAAAAACACAGAGTCCAGTTAAATAACCTGTAAGTCGTGGTCTCCACGGACGTTGAGATACAACTAGAATTTTAAAACAGCTTACATACTACACTATCCAGTTTGAAATATAAACGTATAATTGAAAGTCATAAACTATCCCTCTCTTTAAAAGAATAGCAGAACAGTTACTTAAGAGTAAACATTTAACTCGATTCTAACAAAACAAACATAAAATAGTAAAATTTTCACTGTTTAGCTATGCATGTTATAGCTAATTCATTCTATTTAACCGCGATTCGTTAGACATTGCAGTTACGCGGTATACAATATTATAAATAATTTATTATTATTGCAATATAAAATCTTTACTCTCTTGCTGCATCAAAGAAATATAGCAACATTTAACAAATTAGACAAAGCAAGAGTCTTACCGCTACGCTATTGCAACAACGCACTACTGAGGCCGAATGCGCTTAGATCAACATATCGATATTTCCAATATTCCTATTTTTCCAATAACAAATAAAATGTGCAGATTTCATGACTTTATATACCGCACTACAATCACTAAAAGCAACAAAACATTTATTCACAATTATGCATTTCAAGATACCTACACTGATTTCGTAAAACAGGGTTTACTAAAAAAAATTAACGAACTTATTACTTCTGCTGTTACACCTTGATTTTGTATAAATAATATGTCAGCGAAAAATAATATTTTTAATAAAAGTAATCACCCACCATTTGAAAAACTGAAAAGTTTTGATAAATCATTCTCTGCCAACTTTGTGTTATCTAATAGATTGGCAGGAACGTTCTAACCTGCAAAATAGCTTATTATAGAGTACAGCATAACCTCCATAAATTCTATTTTGTGCAAGTTACGGCAGCAGCAGTGTTGGCTAATGGCATATAATGTTTTGTTAATTGTTTCTTGCCTTACTTCTTTGAAATTAATATTTAGGTTTTAAAAATATAAATAATCACAATGTCTACGTTATTTATTTCAGTTTTATTTGTGTTTCGACATAAAAAATATGAATAACCACAATTTCTACGTTATTTATTTCAGTTTTATTTGTGTTTCGACATTTTGCATGTCATTTTCAAAAGCAATTATTAATATTGTAAACATTTACAGGGAAACAGTACGCTGGATCTTGATTTCAAACTTGACTTTGGTCTTCTATTCCAAAACTTCCAATAGCAGAGAATTTATGAGCTCAATCTGCTTATTAATTAAAGGTGTATTTGTTAAAGTGTGTTTGTGAATTTGAAAGACCTCGAGTATATCCAATTTACGTTTATCATCACAGAACTGTAAAAATGTTACTATATTATTTGATGTCAATGTATGATGGTGTTCTAATAAGTGTTTCGGGTAGTTAAATTTTTCTGGCTGTTTGTAGTTCTATGAGCGTAGGTATGTGCTTTTTGTACCTGGTATCAAAATTACTAATCGTCTGGTCTATGTATACAGAATTACACAACATATCGTTAGTTTAAACGATATATCACCGAAATAAGGAATTGAAATATATTTAACATTGCCAAGGTGGCCTTTGAACATATTTTTTAAATTGATACTTTATAATCTTTCTTTTTGATTAGTGTGCCTATCAATTTTATGTTGTAGCCATTGCTTTGTGAAATTTGTTTAATAATCGAAATCTCTTTGGTGTTTTTATTGTTATTTAGAGGAACTACTAGAGCTCTATATATCAAGAACAATACAAAAAACACAATCAACACCGTATCCAACGTAAAAGATAGAACTAACGATTTGTTAAAATCAAATATATACAAATTAAACTGATCACATTGTAATTATGTATACATAGGTCAAACACTTAAAAATTTTGATACCAGATACAAAGAAAACATACGCTCATACAAATACAAACACCCAGAAAAATCTAATGATGCTAAACGTTTATTAGAACACAATCATATATTGACACCAAATAATATAATAGCATTTTTACATTTATGTGTTGATAAAAGTAAATTGAATATACCAAATGTCGCAAAACGTATAAATCTGAAATAAATAACGTTAAAATTGTGACTATTATTATTTTTAAAATGTATAATGTTATATTTTAATATTTCCATATGACGAAAGAAAATAAAAATCGGGAATTTTCCAGTATATTCAACAACAAATAAAAGTAAATATTAAATTTCTAGAACAATCAATAAATTTGGTCAAAAAAATCTACAGCACTGTGAAACTCGATACTTAGTTTGAGAACTCCTATACTAGATTAATAAACACGAATTACAGTTAATAAATAATTTGTTGTGAAAATATGATAAACTCGATACACTAAAACATTAAATACGGATACTAAACATGTGAAAGTATACAGAGTGTTCTGCTTAATTAGCGACTAGTAACCTTAGTTATTTCTAGTTCAACCGAAAGTGCTTGTAAAACGTACATTACATCATAATAATTACCTGATATTACATCTTAACGTTTGATATCTTAAAAATTAGGTTACTTGATATTTCATTATCCATCACGTATTATTTACCCGCCGCAATTTATAAAAGTTTAATTATATGTTTTGGGTACATTACCAAATATTACCTATAAAATTTATAAAACCGGTTGCACACTGTAATAATTTCTAACCAGTTTTACCAAACCATTACAAACATTTAGTTTTTAGTATCTACAAATTAAAACAACACCTTAGTTTCACAAACCACACATTTATTATTTCATATCAAAAATTTAAATGAACACACTATATACGTCGCAAACCTTCGTTGTGTCCATATAAATCTAATTATTAATTTATATCAACTTTGAAATGGACTTCAAATACCTCTTGTTTTCTATTATAATGTATGTATTTAGGCAATTGTAATGCTAATCAATTTATTTTCCGTGCTATTGCTACAATCATAAAAATGTTCGTTGTTTAAATATAAAACTGAGATAGATACATACATTATAAGAAAGCCATAATTATACATTACTACGTCAAAAAATTACCTTCAATATACAATTTCCCGTTTATCGGTTGTTATCTCGGGGTGTTAATCAGATATAAAGTGTTTTAATTCTAGAACAGCGGTTCTCAAACTTTCATATCATATAAGATAGATGAGGATAACCCAATACGCGCGAACATATTTAACTCGATTTGCCAATATTGGCTACGCTGCCGATGTGGTGCAGTCGCGCCGCATAATCACCTGATCTACTGTTAACCGAATGTTCGCGGCAGATACCGATACGTCTCTTTCTGAATTGAAAATACGCGACTATAAAAGCAACGGCAGTACGCCAGTTGTTAGTTGTGTCGTTGTGACTGTGTTACATAAGAGAGTTTGTAAGCTGGAGTTCAAACGCTGAAAAAAAATTATATATTTACGCACACGTTTAATAAATATAGATAGATTTTTAATTGGAGGCAAACCTAAACTCAAAGATGAAGAAGCTTCCACTTTATCGGGAACGCCCAGTACCAGTGCTAATCCTGTTATCAATTCAAAAACACGAAACTGTGACCAAGCATACTTAAACTTCGGTTTTACAAGCATTAAAATAAGTGGTGAAGAAAAACCTCAATGTGCCATTTGCCTCAAACTTTTGACTGCATGAAACCCAATAAATTCAAGAGGCATGTAGAAACTGTGCACAAAGAATATGTCGATAAGCCCCGGTAATTTTTTTCAGATAGACTTAGAGAAGCAAAAACAAATTTCCCCAAATCTCTTACAGTAAATGACAAAGCTTTATTGGCATCATACAAAGTGGCTTATAAAATAGCTAAATGCAAGAAGCTACATACGATTGCAGATCAACTAATTTTACCATAGACATGGTAGAAACAATGTTTGGTGAAAGCTATGCTTAACAACTCAAGAATGTTCCTCTATCAAACGATACAATTTGCCGAAGTATTAACGATATATCTGTGGATATTCAGCAACAGCTGGAATCTGAGCTAGATGGAAAATTATTTTCCATACAACTTGATGAAGCAACAGACAGCAGTAACGATTCTCATTTGGTTTGCTATATCAGATTCTATCGTGCTTCGGAGGATACGAAAAACCTTCGGTCCCGGTTGTCATCTTTGACAATCGTAAACCGTGTAATGGAACTTCTATTCTCTGTTCGACGGGTTAGGCTAGCCTCCTCCCGGCATAAGTGCAAAAAGGGCTCACCGAACCTACACAAGTTTAAGTAAGTAACAGGCCATTGGACTATACACAGAAGAAGAAGAAGAAATTCTGTCAGGGAACTGCAATAATTGAAGACTTGCTATTTTGTCTATACCTACAAGGAAGAGCATCTGCTGTCAAGTTGTTCAAAATTACAAATAATGCTATCAGAAGTGCAAATTTGCAGTAGAAGGATTGTGTTGGAATTTGCACCCGTTGGAGCTCAATCCATGTCTGGTAGATTTAACAGTTTACAAGCACAGTGAAGAAGGAATCTCCAGGAGTGGTCTAGACACACTGCACGATTCATCGGAAAGGTTTAGCATCAAAATCGCTAACCCCTGGCCTAAATATTGTTTTGATAGTGGTTATTAATGTAGTTATTTATATAACAACCAGACCTCTAAAATCAATGATTTTCGCTGCTCTTTGTGAAGATATGGGAGCTGAGCATATATCATTGTTGTTTTATTCTTCATCCAGATGGTTGTCACGCGGTAAGGTGTTCAAGCGCCTCTACGAACTGAGAAATGAAATAGTGAAATTCTTGAGCGAGGAGGGTCATAAGCATGCGGAAGAATTCTGCGACAATTTATTTCTAGTAGACATATCCGAAAAACGTAATTCAATTAAGCTTCAACTTCAGGAAAATAATACAAATATATTTGAATTAAGTGAAAGGATCAACGCTTTTTGTACGAGAATAACAATTTAAAAGACAATTTTTTTGAGACGCTTCCTACGTGTGAATTTATCCAAAGTTACCCGCCGGAAGAGAATCATAAAAAGTTGTTGGTATGTACAGTGGAGGGCCATTTAGAAAACTGGAGCATCACTTTCAGCAAGTTCATTTTCGCCGAAGAAGACATTAAATTGGGGGACTGGAATTGGATAATAAATCCAATTGAAAGTTTACCTACCGGCCTATCTCTGCAAGAAGAAGAACAATTGATAGATCTTTCTTCAAGTACCGCGGAAAAATCAAATTCTGTTATTAAGTCATTAACAAATTTCTGGAGTGAATTGTCTTCTAAATATTCTTTTATTAAAACAAAAGCGTTTTGAATACTGATATATTTTCCTACTTCTTATCTTTGCGAAATTGGTTTTTCCGCTGTAGCAGCTTTAAAGTCTAAATATAGAAACAAACTTCAAATAGAAACGGAGCTCAGAGTGTCTATCTCGAATATCAAACCAAACCTGGACAAGCTGTATACTTTAAAGCAGGCACATATTAGTCAGTAGATCTACGCCTTAGAAATGTTTCATTTTAATTTTAGTCACCAACATTCTTCCCAACATTAATGTAGGCCACGTGCCTAAGAAAAAGAATTTCATTCTCTCTACTCTATTATTAAGTTAAGACATTTCACTTGTATTTCGTATCCTCGTCTTAAACAAATTTAAATAATTATAGTATATATGATGAAACCGGTCACTGTCTCCATATACTCGTAAAACTAAAGTAACTGCGGAAGAAGTTCGAAACACCGTATCTGCTCTTACGTTTGATCTATTACGCTATGATACCACATTTATGTAGCATTTTCTGGCTCTATCAGAAATAAATTATTATACTACGTATTTTTAAAACCTCTAGGTGCCCATATGAAATTTGTATTAGTTTCTGAAGACATTCTAAATACTACCTACTCTACGATACTTTCGTGATAAACTGAGAGATCGTCATGGATTTGCATGTCGCCCTTTGCTAAACGATTTAATTTTTATAGCGTACTTATTAAAAAAGTTCAATTTTTTTCGTTTAAAACTAAAATCAGCAGTGAAAAGGTTTATAATATCTTTCCTAATATATTATATGCTTTAAACTAAGATGCCGCATTTATTTTCCGTGTCCTTCCCTGGCCATAAATTTAAATGAACATACTAGACATATTCAAGCATTCGTCTTGTGCTGATAAAGTTATGCAATCAGTCCCAGACGAATTCGAAAACATCCTCGCCACTCGTATACATTTTGTGTATGCTGCAACCTCTCCTTATATAAAATGTAAATGATCACACTGTATATGATATGTTAAAGAGCTTAAAATCACTCTATACCCTCTTACGTTCGGTTCTTGCATTTATGTTACATGTTCCCTCCTTATCAAAAATTTCAATGCTAATTGGTGCAAATTGTCAATTTTTGTCCCGATAAACCTAAAACCCCTTCCAACAGAGTTTAACCGCTTTACTTTATTATATTGGGTGCATGAAGTTAAGGTATCGCACTTCGGTTCCATTTTTTTCCAATTATCGAAAATCTAAATTATCGTACTGTATATATTAAAAACGTTCGATGCAACTAAAATCGGTTACCGAAGAATTTGAACCTACCCTGGCTGGGCTATTACATTTTGTGCGTTATGTTACCATATTGCACTTGTATTCCATGCCCTTTCCTCATCAAACTTTAAATATTTGTTCTGTATGTATCTATTGAAAACTTCCGTTCTGTCCTGATACAGCTAAAAACAATTATCCAAGTATTACAAAATACCCTATATGTTTTTTATATTTCATGTGTGTACTGAGTTAATGCAACGCACTTGTGTAATGTGTCCTCTCTGACATCACATTTGCTGGCTCCCTATAAAACTAAAATTTGAATGTGCAAGTTATTTTCTCTGCCCTTTTACGTTTTCTATATTCAGCTAATATAACACATTATCTTCTACGTTCTCTCCTATCAGAAACTTAGGTTATTATACAGCATATAATGAATATATATGAACCAATTATCAGACTCTAAAGAGGTTCAAGATATCATCTACATGCTTTAGTAACTCCAGAACCATACCTAATAAACCTAATAAGTTTTTTTGGCCAATCTTCATTGGGTTAAATCAGTAGTTCAAATATTTTTGACCATTAGTTTGTTTATTCTTTTTGTGTAAACTCTGAACACTGCATTAGACAAATCAGATGTTTCAACCACCAAAACAGTATAGAAATGTTTTTACCTATCGTAGCCATGGCAGCCCCCAGAACCATAAGCAAGAGGCCAACACTCAGCGCCTTGCAGGCGTTCCACAAGCATTTCCCGTTGACTTTTCCACGAACCACCTGAACATTCCACTGTGCTCCTGAAGCCGGACAAGCCCGTCTAACAACTCCCGATCCTGCAACACCTGCACGCTTCCATCCTCCGCTCAAAAAACCGCTTGGCTGCATGTCCTCTTGCTTGTTCGACCGACCAAACGCAAACCAACATCTGAAAAATGTTGTATATAGTGATAAAATTGTCCGTGTTGTGGATTGGTTGGCAATGAAAAGGGTGTGATAATGAATAAATTAACCGGTTATTGCTAGTCCATCAAGAAGAGTTGAAAGGTTATGACGCACGCGTCACCGAAGACGGAATAATGAAGTTCGCTCCAATATGTAACTTTTGGAATCACATTTCCGAATAAAATTGGAGATGATCGAACGAGATTTCGATCTAGCACCTTGAAATAATATTTTGATAATACAAGCTCGCCTTTAATCACTAATTATATACAAGCACGAACACATCCTTCACTTCCGGTACGAAACATGCCGCCTCATCATGTTGAACGGGCCCTTTGAAGCGCGAGGCTCTTTTGTTTCTTTCCAGGGCTCATCGATAATGCACTAGATGCCACGAAGTGTGTGCTGATTACACGCTTCAAAAAGGGCTGAATACTTTATCTACACTTTATGCACATTTTCTAACGAACCCCCTTTCTCCGACATTGTACGGAATAACGGGCTCGGTGTATGACATCGCCACAAAACCATGCAATAAGCATGATACGTGACGAGCGATTGAAAGGGCTCGTTTCGGAATCAATTGACACGTAAAGAGTTCATTACCTGCGGTTCGAAGCACTCGAGTGTGCCCGTTAATCAGGTGGCACAGGCGGACCGTCTCATCTCATTCCTGGAACCACATCACAGCCGCGCACTAATTACCCCCTAATTGCCATAGCGCCGTAAATATGTGCAATAATGACGCCGGCGTCGTCCAGCATCCCTACGGACTCTGGCAACAGGTACAACCATGCGCAAACCGGCGTGCCCTTATCGACCAACGCCTGCAGACACACTTGTGCATGTATACAATTCCGAAGGCGCTGCTGGGACGATCGTCATTCATCCATCCCGAAAGCAATTTCCTCTCACAATAATCCCGCGTGCAATATTCATGAGCAGGGCCTATTCAAGCATGACCCATTATGACCGCCACCGGAGCGCGCAAAGAGTCGCGGACGGCCGCCAATGCTCTTCCATCTGGAAGGAGCATCCCCAGTCGTCCCGCGCATCACGTCCCTGCTTGGCTGGCCGCGGCAATGGGATCGTTTGAAGTCGAGGGATCTTTGTCGGGCGAATGGTCCGGGGCGCCGCGGAGTCCCTTTGCCGATGTGCAGTCGGCGGGCTGTTGAAGTTCCGGTTTGCACCTGGATACCATCCGCACGCGTGAGCGGACCAGATTCGGCGGTCACGTGCGGCGCAGCGCCCCTGCTGCCATAGCAACCGTGGACAGCAGCTTCTCCGGGCACTCAGTCAGTGCAGGTGACACACGCGGTGATCAATGCAGCCGTGATGCGAGGGCCCGATGGCCGTCAGAGGCCGCGGGAGCCTTCGGAACCCTTGGGTTCTGGACCCCGAGCTGCGCAACCACATCCAGCACTGCCCCTGTGCCTGTAATCACATGGGCTATGGAAATTACTTAGATTATCAGGTAACGATTACTACCTACTTTTCTAATATCACCCCTTGTTTTCACGCGAGACACATTTTAAACTAACAATTTCGAAAAATGGGTCAGTTTTAGGCCAAAACCACAAGACCGAAATGCGGTTGTTTCATCCATCAAACTCGCGAATTCAATTACAATAAGTAGCACATGGTGTAACACCAATCAGAGCCCTTGATATTTTGAAGCCCTCATATTGTTGCCAGCGTTGCCTTGAAGTTCTAACTAATTGTGGTTGCAAGTTCGAACCCCTCTCGCCCGGGAAAATACATGACCTCTATTCACTACTTTGACCTGTTAATGTGTTTTCGTTAGATGCTGAAGGTTTATCGTGATGATACACATAGATAAGAAAATGTTTTTCCGATTTCGTCGCCTGTATTTATATTAGAGTTGGCAGATTTTCCCCGCATTTCTCGTGTAGCAGTTTTCTGCGGTGAAGGCTTTGTACGATTCTGATTAAAAACCCAGCCCGAGTTAAACACATAGTTATTCTGGGGAATGGTATTAAGTTTTAAGTCGTAATTGTACTGCTAAAACCAAGAATGTTGTTACAAATGTATACAAAAAAACAAACCCTAAATTAAAAAAATAGACACCAATTTATAAAAAGAATTTTAGAAAGTTGTTGCGTTACGCTGCAACCAAATATACGCGAATGTAACCTGTTTTTACAAACATAAATACAGAAACAAACTATAGATAGGCCATATGCAACACTCTGTATAGGTAACTTTATCTAAATTAATTATTAATTAACAATTTTATATTTTCAGCTGAAATTACAAATTATACGAAGAAACTGTAACTTAAGCATTCATTTACAGTTTTGTATTTCTATTTAAATGACGAGTTTCAAGTAACTCGCACCTTGTATAGGACGCGATCTCTGGATTAATTGTTCGTTTACGATTTTAAATATCCAATTTAAATTGCAAATTACTTAATTGACCCTGTATAAGAAACTGTCTCCAAATTCTAGCTGACATTGCTGTTTACTTAAAACACTTAAAACTGTTTGTAGTCTGATTATTCGTATACAATTTAATATTTCCAGTTGGAATTACTAATCAGAGGAAGAACTCTACTTAAGGAACTGCCTCTAAATTAATTATTCGCATACATTTTTGTATTTCTAATTAAATTTCCGAATTATTTGAAATATTTCGTTTCAGAAACTCTTTCCAAATTAATTGTTAATTTATAATTTTATATTTTTAATAACAATTACAAATTGTATGAAGGGCCCTGTATAGGAAACTGTTTGTATGTTGCGTATTAATTTACAGATTTATATTTTTAATTATATTTGGGAGTTACTTGAAAAACACAGCATATATAAACTATTCCTAGATTAATTGTTCTTGTGCAATTTGATATTTCCAGTTCAAATTACAAATTATACAAAGCGCCCTGTATAAGCCACTATTTTTGAAGTAAATATTTGATTGCAATTTAATAATTCTAATTAAATTTGGGAGATACTTGAAACTACTATATAGATGTTCTTTACAATTTTGTATTTCGAATTGCTATTGCAAATTACTTTAAACACCCTGTATAAAAAACACTGTTACTAAATTACACATTATATAAAGCACCCTGTTGTTGTATCTAAATTAAGAAATAGTCTACACTTTTGTGTTTCAAGTTACAATTGCGACTAACTTGAAACGCCCTGTACCGTCACGAGAATAAATATTGGTTAACACATTGGTTTTATATTTTCAGCTATAATTACGGTTTACATAAACGGCGTTGTACAAAAAAAAGGTCTTACAATTAAGTATTCGTATTTCATATTTTTCGTATATTTACTGGAACACGTAGTAGAAGAAATTTCTCTAAATTAATTATTTCCACTTGACTTTGCTAGGTAAAGCAACTTCTAATAAAATGGCCTCCAATTAAATACTATTGTATATTTTTGTACTTCCAGCCATAGTTGCAAATTATATGAAATTAAAATCTTTGTCTAAATTAAGTATTACTGTGGAATTCTATGTTTCTACTTGAAGTTGCAAGTTATTTAAAACACCCTGTAAAAACTTTGTCTAAATTAAGTATTACTGTGGAATTCTATATTTCTACTTGAAGTTGCAAGTTATTTAGAACACCCTGTAGAAACTGTGTCTAAATAAGCATTACTGTGAAATTCTACGTTTCGACTTGAAGTTGCAAGTTATTTGAAACCCCTGTAAAAACTTTGTCTAAATTAAATATTACTGTGAAACTCTATATTTGTACTTGAAGGTGCAAGTTATTTAGAACACCCTGTTGAAACGGTGTTTAAATAAATATTACTGTGGAATTCTACGTTTCTACTCGAAGCTGCAAGTTATTTAGAACAGCCTGTACATGGCCTCTACATTCATAACTCATTTGGAATGGATAAATGGATATCACAAACCTTAACACAGCTACTTTAGTAGGTAACTGAAAAAATTTATTCAGTTATTTATTAAAACATTTTTTGACTACATCTAATTTAATATAATTATAAATAAGTATATTCTTCAAATTAATCACACTCATCACTGAAATCCGAACTAAAATCGCTTGAATCATTTACATTGATGACAATTTCATTCACCTTTACATATAAAATCTTACACGTTCATACTACTTCTTAATAAGATGTTCGGTATGACGTATACAATTTTCCCACAGTTGGAACACATTGTTGTAGTGATTCCATCCACATTGCAATGACTTTGTCGTCACCACAACCATCTCTGCCATATGCATATTATAATACTTTTTTTGCATGCGCCCATCATTTCAACGGCATTAAACTCACGGGTGGTTTTCAACTGACAGAAGATAGCGCAGAATAGATCGAGGTGGAATGATGTTAAGGAGGCCTATGTCCACAAATGGACTGAAGAGGGCTGAGAAGAAGAAACTCACAGCGATATGGTGGCAAACGTAGAACTTCATGCCCACAGCTCCTTCATAATTCCTCAACCACGCAACGTTTTCCTTCCTATACAATTTAGCCAGTGTAAGTAATTCAACTTAGTGAAGGCCCGGGCTGAAGGGAATGAACACGATGTAAGCTAGTGTTGCTCAGTAATATGTGGCATTGTTTAAGTTCACCATTTAGCGATGAGATGGTTGTTCTATAGTAAAACACAACGATGAAATAGCATCATTAAAAACCTCACTAGTCAACTTACTTTCTGTGTACATGTTGTACAGAGTCTCTCTTACTACCATTTTTGAAGAATCTGGTAAATCTCCAGATTTTGTTTTTCTTCTTGGACGTTTCTTTCCTGGGCTAAGCAATATTGAATTGTGTCGACTGCGAGATTGTATCTTCTGCACTGATGAAAGGCTAATTCCCATAGCGTCTGCTGCACGCTGTACCAATAACATTGTAATAAAACTGAGGACAATTTAATAATAGTATATTAAAGAACTAGTTTCATAAGGCCTTTTCTTAACGCACGAGTCCAAGTTTGAAAAACGAGACGCGAAGCGTCGAGTTTTTCAACGGACGAGTGCGACAAGTGGTCTTATGAAACGTGTTCTTTATACTATTTTTT